>PVJD01010932.1:0-49854 GCA_004026545.1 Mormoops blainvillei
GAGGACCCATGCGCCCCTCTACAGCCAGTCCACCCATTGAATAACTTGTTCTCGTCTTTCTAAAACTTTTGCAGCCAATCAGTGATGAAGGAACATGCGAAGTCACTCCTTCTTCACACATGTGTGCTCTCCTAAAAGAAGCTTTTAAGGATACCCTAACAACTCTATGCTGTGGAATGAGAAAAAAATGTGCAGTGGAGGGATCATGAATAGAAGATTTTTATCTCTGAGCAGGCAAAATGAAAATGCAGCAAACAAATTGCAGAATCAAGATAAAGACCTAGAAGGTGAAATAGGAACATAATCTATATAACAATGAACATAAACCAAAATCCTGGCAACACGCTGGCAATGGCTCTGGTCCTGTAGTGAATGAAAGTGAGCAAAATACTCCTGGAGGAAAGTGTTCCTGCTTGTAGGAATACGGACATCTTGCATCAATACATTACTTTATGCTGCACAAAGTGCCCTTGTATCTGTTTCCTTATATGGTCTTTATATGAACTCTGTGATGTTTTCAGAGCATTATAACAGATGTGAAATAAAAAATGATATTCGGGAGGTAAAAAAGTCATCTGACCTGTAACTAGCTGGTCAGGTGATGGGTGTCTGAACCAGTAATAAATGAAAGTTCTCTATCTTTTACCACACAATCATTTCTACCACTTTTGGAATGGTTGGAATGATACTTAAGCTACTTTTTCTTTTTTAGTGTCTTGGAGACTATGACTATGCCTTTCATACTATGACACTGAAAAAAATCTTTCGTTGCCTACCATTTTGAAAGCACATGAATTTTTCCACCAGTGCCTGAATTCAGGGGGTTTCCCTTTGTAGGTCTATTAATGGGAGATTGGGATTTGGTCATTTAAACAGAGATTCAGAATGATAGGACTGTCCGTCTAATTAGACACAGGGGTGCAATAAACAATGGTTTCATTGATAAGGGTAAAAGATGTAGGACTGAGAACAGAGAAACTGAAGGCCTAAAATGAGTTAGCTGTAGGTTTTATCTCAAACACAATCATGTTTTTAGGATTTACATGAGATTCCTCAGATATGGGTCAATAAAGAAATGAACATGGTATTTAAAGTACAAATAGATGCTTTAGAAAGTAGTAGTCAATTCTTTTTTTAAACAATTTATTATTATTATTATTTTTAATCCTCACCTGAGGATATATTTATTGATTTGAGAGAGGGAGGAAGAGAGAGAGAGAGAAACATCAATGTGAGAGAGAAACATGGATGGTTGTCTTCCCCATGCACCCTGACAGGGAATTGAACCTGTGACCTAGGTATGTGTTGTGACTGGGGATCATACCCACAACATTTTGGTGTATGGGACAATTTTTTAACCAGGGTAGTAGTGGTCAGTTCTTACCTTGGTGGGACTTCTCCTCACTGCTGGTAAATGAATGTTACCAGCAGGTTGTGCTGGCACTTCACCTATCAAGTTATTAAAGCATGTTTCCCTGGCTACTATTTGGCAAATATCCTCTGTTTGCTCCTTGGGGGAAAATTCCAGAGGATACCATATTTTGTGGTTGTCAATATCTGACAAGGGTTTTCTGATGCTATCCTTGGAAGAGCCGTCTGCTTGTCTACCTCCCCAGTGCCAAGGTCCTTTTTCATTTCTGGATTTTTTTGTCTTAGCTCTCTGCTCACTAGCAGGGGTGTGGGGGTGACTTGCTACTCCATGGCTCATTGGGACTTGTTTCCTGTAATCTTTATTTCCTAGAGCTGCATTTTCTCTCCATCTCCTCTGTATTACTTCCAGCTAACGCTCCCAGTCAGTGTGATAGTCCGTAGTTGTCTCTGAATATTACTATTCCAGGAGTTTCCGAAGCAGTTCTTTCTTCCGTCAGCTCAGATGACATGTCCTCTGAGCAGGACCTATACTGGCCTTAAGTTCTTGTTATTGGTGTAGTTGTTCTTTTGTCACAGCCAGCGGTGAAATGCAGCTCATTTTCTGCTGAAGGCTGAAGTGGAAGATACTGTTTCTTCCCTGTTTTTCCTTTTTTCCCCAAGTCTGTTTCCTTCATCTGAATACAATTCCCTATTACTTAAAACATGCTCCCCTGCTTGTGTGACACCTTTCATTCATGTCACTTTTTATAGCAACCCCAATGAATTGACACCTTAATAAACAGCAATCAAATGAATTGATAAAACTGTTGAAGTAGTCAATAAATGCAATAATTTTTGAACTGGTGCATATGGAGACCAAATAGTATTAAGAAAAAAAAAAAGGGGCAGTGGTGGTGGGGGACTATTGTAAAAAGTGTTTATTTCAAAGGTTAGTCAAGTTTTATGCAGGCATTAATTCTTTACAGTATACAGAAATTCAGGATGATCAGTTCTTCAACACAGTCCTGGGAGGTTATTTTGCTGTTGGGGCAGAGATGTTATTTTTCAGTTGTTCAGCATTAGAATTCTTCAATTTTAGCGGGGCAAATGGCTGCCCAGAATAAAAACTATAATTCCCAGCTTCCCTTACAGCTAGGTTTGCCATATGACTAAATTCTTGCTAATGAAATGTAACTGATAGTAATGTGAAAAATTTCTAGGAAGGTTGTTAAAAAAAGAGGATATAATCTTCTCCTTATCTTTTTACCTTCCTGGTGGCTGAGATGCAGAAACAATGACTGGAGATAGAGCAGCGATCTTGGTTCATGAGGTAAATTTAGGGATTGAGGCCATTCTCTTACAAACAAAAAATAAACAGTTTGGGTCCTTGACAACATTGGGAACTGTATCAGCATTGTCCTCTCTACTTGAGCTTTACCTTGACACAAAAATCAACTTTTCTTGTTTAGCCACTATTATTTTGTGATTTCTCTTTTTTAGCAGAACATAATATTAACTATAAAGCTTATAAGGGCATAGTGAGTTGAATTGTGTGCCCCTAAAAGATATTTCTAAGTTCTACCTCCACTACCTGTGAATGTGACCTTATTTAAAAATAGGGTTTTTTTTAGATATAATTAAGGATCTTAAGATGAGATCATTTTGGATTTAGGTAGAGCCCTAAATCCAGTGATGTGTTCTTATAAGAGAAAAGAGAGGAAGAATTAAGACCCAGGGAGACACAGGGAAGAAGGGCAGGTAAAGACAGAGGCAGAGACTGGAGATAGGCTGCCGCAAGAGAAGGAAAGCTGGGAGCCCCTGGAGGCTGGAGGAGGCGAGGGAGGAGCATCCCCTACAGTCTGCAGACATGATGAGAGAACACATTCCTGTTGCTTTAAGCTGCTAAGCTTGTAGTATTTGTTATGACAACCCTGGGAAATTAATACGAATGATAACACATTTTTTAATGAGCGAATAGGAGATTCATCTAAGTCATGAAATTATAATTTAAGCACAGACCTGATGATTTCTTCTTGGGCACTGTGTTTATGCCAGGCTTAGAAGAAGTCATTAAAACCATTAATATATCGTTTAGAAAAATGTCATTTTTCTCTCAGAGCTTATTTATCTTGCTGGGACTCTCCATAGAACAAGTCCTGTTAGTATATAAGAAATCTATTGTGCTTATATGTAGATATAAGGTTCTTTTTGAAGATTTATCAACTGGTTAATGTTCATCAATGGAAATCAAATTAACAGCTTCTGCTTAAAATGATACAGTTTTTCCTGGGCAGATGAATGAAGTGTTTTATTCTCTTCAGAAGGAACTCAGGGTCTGTAGTAACAACAAAGCAAAACAAAACAAAACAAAACAAAACAAAACAAAACAAAACAAAACCTAGCCATTAACTATGCCAAGAAAAGAGAATGATTGCAAACACCATTTATTAACTTTTCAGAATGACAAGCACTACATTAAAAATCAGTTATTTAAAGACACAGTACAGCAGAGTATTGACAGCCAATATAAGGTTGACTTGATTTACCACAAGTGTGGAACCTTAGGTGGCAGTGTTTTGTGTGTTTGTGTGGGGGTGGGATTTGCAGATAAATGCTTTATTATTATAAACACTTCATTAAGTTATTCCATTTACTAGACACGCACCAGTCTGTGAATATTTTACTCTCAAATGTCACCTGGTGGGTTAAGGAGGATTCCCCTTCCCTTGTTAATTGGGATGACATGGATCTCATCACTTTCTTTTCTTTTTCCCACTTCTAAACACCTGAAGGGCTTCCTATTGTACTTAAAATAGAATATATATTTCTTGACACAAACCTAATGCCGTAATGATGTGACCCTTGCCTCTCAGCCCAGCGGTGCCATCCCACCCCATGGTACCCCAGGCACAGGCTCGTCTTCTTCAGCCCCCCGAACCAGCCCCACTCTGTCTTAGCGCTTCCCATGTGCTAGTCCTTCTGCCCGAACACTCCCAGCTCCTTATCTGGTGAGGTTTATCCTTCACGTCTCAGCTTCAGACAGGCTCTTACTTCATGGTGCTTACCAGAATATTTTAGTTTACTTTTCATATAGTCTTTATTGACCTATTTAATATTTGTTTTTTATTCCACTAGCTCCCTGAAGGAAGGCACTATGGCTCTTGCTCAGTACTTTTTATCTTCCCTTTGAATGTAGCACAGTACTTGGGACACAGCAGACACCCAGGGAATACTGGTGAACGAATGACTTAAAGCAGCATTTTTAGTGACAATACTTGATGTACCGTAATAGCTGAAAAAGCAGTGTTAACTGAGGACATAAATGAAGTTATAATAAGGAAAATCTAGGTTAATAATATAAGATGAACAGTGTTTCTTAATCCTGGCTGGCTATTAAAATCACCCAAGAAGCTTCTATAAAATGATGATGTCCAGACCCCACTCCAGCAGTTCTGATTTATTTGGTCTGAGATGTGACCTGAACATCCGTATTTTTACAAATTCTGATTCTGATACGTAGCCAGCATGGAAAACCACTAAGGCAGATTCTGGGTGATAACTAATAATAGGACAATCTTTTTTTCCTTTTATATCACCTTTCATTTTGTTGTTATTAATAATTTCATTCTGACTAAATCTTATGAACAAAGATGATAATGATTGGAAGGAAGACACGTAAAAACAAATAATAATATTTTGTAAGTTTTCTTGACATAAATATCTGTAGCATATTTTGTAAGGTGAAATATTAAATGCATTGCCATAATTGCAATTATATTGAGTAAATAGCATTATACTTCTGGATTAAAAAAAGAATAATCTTTGTGACCATTCTTATGAGCAGCGATGTAAACTTAAATTCTGGGAAAACAAGAAAGTATGCCAGAAAGGCCTACGTTATCTTTGGTTACTTCTACAGAAAACGGATCTGAATTGGAGAAGGAATGTCCGTATTTCTATCTTCCCATAAATAAAGCCTAAGGGATTCCTACGCAGTCAGATGTTACTGTGCTGGAATATTTTAGCTCTAGCTACACAAATGTTCTTGAGGAACAAACACCATGGTTAGGTAGGAAACATGTGCTGAGAAAGAAGCAGCTTGTCGTGTTGGAGAAATATGAAAAATGAATACCGTTCTACTGTTTGTAGGTATTCCAAGTCTTTGCAAAATCTTTAAGACTTTATCTTATTTTGTAAATATATATTTTTCCATCAGGTCACTGGAGATTCCACAAGCATTTCATAAGCGAAGTAGAATCTTGAGGTTTCTATTGAACTGTAACTGTAAAATAAAATAATTGACAAATAAAAAAATAAACTTTTGGGTGATGTTGGAAATCTAATGCTTTCTTTATTATCCTTGCAATTTTAGTAGAGGTGAGGTTTAGGATAGTGATCTGAGATAATGAATTTTATAGGTAATTTCTCGAGAGCATTAGTTTTGATGAATTTATAGCCAGATCTGTTAGCAGGATCATAATGACAGGGAATATGATAATAAAACTGGGAGAGAGCAAGGAGAAAATATTTGTGGTAAAGCACAAATTGATAAGCAAAGCTTTAAGACTGATAGTTCTTGCTCCTACGGTAGATCTAATTTAGTCTTTCTTTCTTAACATCAGGGATTTAAATATAGAAAATACTTGAAATACTAAAATCCGAGCTCGTATGACTGAAGACAAAGATATCTACTTCTGGGAAAAATTAATGATATTGCTGTGGGGCTGATTAGCTAAAAACTAGAATTGACATAAGCCTACAGTAAATGGGAGAAAATAAAGGAATTTAAGTGCCAGATGGATCTTTGACTTACATTGCTGGTCACACACCAGTTTCTAACAATCCCCACCCACACCAAACTTGCCAAATTGAAAAACAAATTTGGTACAAGAGTGTTATATCTTGTATACCAAAGGATAAAGATAATACTTATTTACTGACATTTATGGATAATATAATCCTTAGAGTGCTTAAATTAAATGCTAAAGTTAATCCTCTTTACATAGTGAACCTCATCAGAATTTGGATGAGAGGAATAAAGACTAAAGCAAAGTCTTGGGCACTCAGTTAATATTTTCTAGAATTTCTTAAAAACCACCTGAAAAAGGGAAACAGCTTTCCATATGACACGTGCCTTTGGGGCTTATTTTAAATAGAAGTTCTTTATTAGTGCCTATGTAAGGAAGGGATATAGAAAGTGGACTTTTTTTCATGTTAAAAACTATAGATACATTTATTTGAATCTTTCTTTTTTCCTGAATATATCTTAAAATGCTTTTTTCTTTTTTGTTTATTATGACTCACCATTAGTGCCATTAACAATTTAAGCCCTGGTGAGGTAAGAATTCCAGAGTTCTGAGAAGGTAACTTGTAAGAGCAGGTGCTTAAGTGTAGTTAGGTGACTAAATGGTTGTACAGGTGGAGAGACTGAGTGACCCAAAGGACAGCAACCCCTGGTGAAAATGTCCCAGTGCTGAGGACACAACCAGGAACTTTACTCCCCTTCCAAGCAAGCAGTGGTCTAGGGATCTGCTCAGGTCCGGTTTCTAGGAACCGGGGCTGGGTGTGTGAGAGAGACTGTCCCGAGGTTGCAAGGCATGTCCCCGGGACATTGGGTCAAAAGTGGACCAGGAAGTACAGTGTCCAGCTAAGAAAGCTGGAGAAGAATGGAAACGGAGAGCTGGAAAGAACTGTTGGGTGTGGATCGGACAATAGGCAAAACTGAACAATCAGGTTTGGGAGGTAGGGGCTCAGAAAATTTTGTTAGAGGCCGTGTGACTGTGACTGAGCCTGCTTTAGATAATCAGGTCCCGTCAAGCTAGTTTATACTCTGTGCCGGACTGCACAGTCCCATGTGCTTCCTCATCCCTTCCTCTCTTTCTTGATTAGCCAAAAAGGCTTGAAACAGAAGGTTAAAGGTGGTCAGTCAAGAGAATGGTTTCGGTTTATGAATCTGCAACATGGCTCATCAACAGTCTATTGGGGCACTTCCACTGAGAGATCCTTTCTTTCAATGTAGCAGAAACAAATGTTTTGAAATAAAAGTGAAAGAAGTTTTCACCTTCAAACTCTAAAGTTAGTGATTTTTATGTATTTTCTTTTTTTCCCAAGCCACTGCGTGCTCCTTTAAATGCTTGCTCTGAGAAAGGAACAACCAGCAGTTTGGTGGCCCATGGCTCTATCTAGTTAGGAGGTGTTTGCAGTGGGAGAAGCAAGGTGGGTGGAATGTCACTACAATTGTGACCGTGACTGCCACCACAATGACTGACCCCTATGGATCCTGCCAATGCCAATGCTACTAGTTGGGACAGAGCCTTGACTGTTGGAATATGCCCTCACACTAAAAAATATATGTATGTTTAAGGGAATTTCATATCAGAACAAAAATATGTGGTGTGAAGTTATGAAGTTAAATATTTTAGTGATTTGTTTCATCACCTGAGATTTATTTCATTTGTTTCTGAGTCATTTTAAGTCCTAGATGGATACAGGGGTGGTCTTAAAAACATTCAACAAGCTCTGTGGCAGCTCTGCCCGACAATGTCTCTGCAGCTGCAGGATGGGGGTGGGGAGAACAGGTGTGGGGCATGGGGTGGGGGAGATGTGGGAGGAGCATGGGGTGGCCAGGGCAGTGAGATGACAGTTGTGGAGGTTCAGAGCACCAACTAGTTACCAATAAATGTAGGCGTATTTACATTTTATACCCACGGGTTGAGCTCAACAAGTTGAGTATTTGTCCTGCCCATGGAAACGGCTTGCCTGTCCTCAGCCTGTGTCATGTTAATGACATCCCTCAGCTCTTCAGACTTGCACTTATCTGTATTGTCTATGTCCCTCTTCACCAACATGGGCTGTTTTCATTGGCTTCTAAATGATAAGCGTCCCCCGCTGCCCCCGCCCTGAAAGCATTCACATTCAGACGTTTGCTCAGAGCGTGGCCCACAGAGCTCGGCATCTCGTACTCTGACTCAATGGTTTGGGATCAGTCACATTAACTCCTTGCCTTTACAGAGAATCGAAATGCTAACATACCCAGAATGTTTTGAGATCTTTAGATGGCTGTTAGGAACCAAATATAAAAAAGGGACTTTTAAATTTAAATTCTTTTAACAGAGTCTAACTCCCCACAGGATGGCTTGTGTGAGGAGCTGAGAGTGCTAACTGGCAACATGTGTTTTTGTTGAAATGTATTTGCTAATGTAAACAACTTATGCCTGCCTGTGGCACCCAAGACTGTCACGTGAGGCTTGCATGATACTTGGAGAATGCTGCTTTCACAAAGATTAATACATGTAAATCTGTAACTCATATTTCTGTGCTCACATGTGTCTTATGCAATTAAAGAGAAAGGGAGCCCATTTCCATCAGGCCGGTGCTCTGAAAACACCAGCACTTGATCACTAGGAACAGAAGAAAAAAAAAACCAATGAAAAATAGAAGAGAAATTAAAAAAAAATTAAATAATAGTTTTTTCCTGCATCATTTAATTTGAATTTATTAATTGTGGTTCTTATTTTTCCAAATGCAAAATTTATTTTTCAAATGGTTTCTCCTTTCTCATGTGAGGAAATGAAATGGCTTAGGAGCTGTTTTGGATGTTTAATTAGATAGATTATAGCTTAAAAAAATTTTTATTTTTCAATTACAGTTTACATTCAGAATATCATTCTGTATTCATTTCAGCAATGTGGTTAGAGAATCATGTACTTCACAGAATGGTCGCCCGCCGCTTCACGCACCCACCTGGCCCCTACATAGTTATCACGATGCTATTGACTCTAGTCCCTACCTATGCTGTAATGTACATCTCGTGGCTATTCTGTAACTACCAATTTGTACTGCTTAATCCTTTTGCCTTTTTCAGCCAGCGCCACAGCCTCCCTCCGCCCTGGCAACCATCAGTCAGTTCTCTGTATCTATGAGTCGGTTTCTATTTTGTTCATTTGACTAACAAAATATTCGAAGGCATTGGTTTTCAGACTTGAGCGCGTGCCAAAATCACCTGGGAGCTTCTTAAAACAAGCTCTCTGGGCCTCACCTCCAGAGTTTTGCTTCCGAAGCTTTGGGGTGGCGCCTGATAATTTGCATCTCTAACAAGTTCTGAAATAATGCTGCTGCTGGTCTCAGGGACCACACTTCGTGAAGCACTGTGAGGTCTAGGTCACCAGCTTCTGATGCACAGCAGAATCATTTGCCTAACTTTGAAGCAAAACTCCAGCTGCGGTTCCATCTCCAGAGTTTCTGTTTTAATTAGTTTATGGAGGGTCAAATCGTTGGTAATGTTTAAAAGCTCTCTTGTTCAGCTGGTGCTGAGAACCACAGCCTCAAGGTTAATCACGAGTATGGACTTCTTATTGTATGATTTTGGCAGAATATGAAATGATTTTGAATCGAGGAGTAACTTTTGCATTCTCCACGTAACCAGCTAAACCTTTCTTGAGCGACAGCAACATTTTTTGGAAGCCAAACTTATTTAAAAAATAAGTGTTGACCCATTAATATCACAATTCAAAGCTACTTTAAAATAATGACAATTTCCCCCTTATTTAGGTATGCGGAGGAGAGAAGGGTTAAGACTGGAAATCTTATCCTCTTTTCACATCGCTCCCTTCTGTCTCACCCTCTTCTCCAGTTTCTGAGTCTTCTTTCTTTCCTCCAACATTTTGTTCAAAGGTCAGTCAGCTGACTGCCGGACCTGTCCTCCAGATAATACGCGCTTTAAACAGGAAAAGCTCTAAGAATGGCCATAAGAGGGCTCAAGGGCACCCCCTGGAGGTAGAGTGATTTATTTTACTAGAGGCTGCTGTGGTAGTCAAATGACCAGTGTTCATTCCTACTTACTTTCTCCGTCTGACGGCTCCAGGGTCTTCAGAAAATCACTTAATCCTGTTAAACTTCACTTTTCTTAACCATAAAATAGGGATAACATCCACCTCTTGTGAGTTTGTTTCAAGGATTAAATGAGACTGTGGGGATGGGGCTTTGATTTCCTTGTTGGCCAGAGCTCTTAGGACAAGGCCACCACACAGAAGGCACTTGATGAGTTTTGGTGAAATTAAACAAATTTTACAAACTGAAAAGTACTCAATAAAGAGAAGAATTGCTCTGGGAGAACATGCTTTCTAGCTTCAAGCTCCCGCCGCACTTCCTGCACTTTGGCCTATATTCTCTTTGGCCTTTATTCAATTTTACAGGCATCGTACAGTCAGATGATGAAAGCAAAAGTTGATACGAATCCATTCTCTCTTGTAGGAGTAAACATCTGATGATTATCATGTTTCATTTCTAAAATATCCTTTCAATAAGGAATGTAAAATATAGCCTTGCCAACACTGTCCCTTCCCTGGAACCTCAGCGGTGATTCTTTCTTTCCGTTGAGAAGGAGTTAGCTGAAGTTAGAAATTGAAGTCCTGGGCTCTATTTATTCCTAACAGTACTGTGGTACCTCATGCTTTATAAATAACCTTTATTGACTTAACTTTGGCACGCCTCAAGTTACCGATTATAATTATGCCAAAAGAACACCTTTATTTTTCATAGTAATTTCTCTGTTTTGTTATAAACTTGAACTGATGTAGTGGAATCAATCTGACTGAATGAATTGGGGTGGGAGTGGGGATGTCTCATTTGTCAAATAACATGATAATAAGAATAGAAGTCAGCCAGATTTGGCTGTAAGAGCAATAGCCTTCACATGCTTGGCAAAGGACATCATTGAATATTTTGGTTGAACCAGTTTTACCATGGCATATAAAGTTTCTTGGTTAATGAATGCTTGTGCAATATTATCAGAGCTGAGGATGGACATATGCATACATGTGAAACACAGGAAAATTTTTACTTATAGACTGTATTTTATGAAGTAGGCTAAGTGTAGATACCTGTGTACAAAGCTGACATGTTGACCTAACCTCTTTATTTTTGCTGACTAGTCAATATCAAATGAGAAACACATCCTTGCTACTTAACTTTTTCACACAAAGTATTTAATTTTGAAAAGACAGAGCATTTTTATTATTATATAGATATTGCCATGGCATAATATTTTCCTGTGTTGATACAAACAAAACTCTCCAAAATAACTTTGAAGGAAAAACCAAGATTCACAAAATGATTAGAAAGTTCTAGCTTTTCCAAAGCAGGAAATCTCAGGGAAAGCTCCTTTCTTTCACCCTCACCCTCTGGCCTGGATTTCACAGGCACCAGCATTTTTGCAGTTGTAAAGTTAGTCTTCAAATACAAACCGAGGTTCTGGGCTCTGTTACTGTTGCTGGCCAGAAAACTAGAGTCAGTGTTATCTCTAAGTTTGTGAAATTCAGAAAAAAACAGCTCTGTGGTGGCAGGGCTAGAATTTTATAGCCTGGGTAAGGAATGCCATTGAAGTTGTCAGACTCATAAACTTAAAATGTTTAGATCTTTTGGAGGGAGGGAGGGAGGATGGTGTGATGGTCGAAGTGAAGGACGCCCAGTATTCAGGACAATGTTTTATTTCTAAGACTCTCATACATTTTTACAACTTCAGACGAGTGTCATTCTGCCCCGGTTTCTTCACCCACAGAATGGATGATTATAAGAATTAACATATCTTTGCTTAAAGTCTTACCTTAGGTGGCACTTTCTCTTGGGAAGCTTTCTTTGAAACTCTCATTTTTGACTCAGTGCCTAATTTTTGAACCAACCCCCCTCCCCCCTGCCATGTCCCACCTGAAACTCTATGTCTACTGTGTGGGTTTATATTTGTCTTTTTACTTCTCTTTCTACTTTACCTGCTCTTTCCCCTCGGATTATAAATTTTGGTTTAAAACTGGATTTTCACTGTTATAACTGTAGTGCCCAGCCTTGTGTCTAAGTAGTGGGACACTCAATAAATGTTTATAGACAGAATAAGGGAAAGAAGGAACAGATATTACTCTTAGTGTCCAAGGACAAGCCCACATGATATAATTGCTACAAGATTAATTTTTTTTTGCATGTGTACATAAGTGTGAGTGGCAAGTGATATAGCCTTATTAACATGGCTCAAGAAGAAAAGAGAAGGTCATGTTGGTGAATGCTTCTTAACAGCCAAAATGATTCATGAAGGTATGTGTGCTTGGCACACGTCTGCTGCTGGAGTGACGGGCAGGGCACAGCTGCTGTGGGAAGCTTTCTCCCTGCTGGACTGACAGCCTCCACCCACAGAAGGAGGGAAGCTCCCTCTGTTCTGCATTCAGAAGGGGACACACCATATGACTATGAATCGACTGGACAACCCAGACTACATTAAGTTACTTGTGCTAGCCGGTCAATAACACTAACATATATTGAGCGCTTAATACGTGCAGGTATTTTTCTAAGTATATACTTACATGATGAATTCAGTTAATCCTCAGTGTAGAGATTATTATGATTTCCATTTCAGAGATTTTTTTTTAAAGCACAAAGTAGAGAGTTATAGTGCCTAAGTTCACGCAATCAGAAAACAGGGGAGACAGGCTTCTAACTCAGCCAGGCAGGCTCTGGTAGCGGGTAACCGTCCTACAGTCCTGCCTCTGGGGAGCAGGACTGCCTGCACTCTCAGCTAAGCAGCTCGGAGAGGAGGGCCAGTTGTTGTGTCAGTCAGTCAAACAAGCAATCAGTCAATACTTTGGACGAGAGCTTGTGCTGTGGGAGTCATCAAAACAGTGGATGTCAGGGCCCTGCCCTGAGAGCCTTGCAGTCAGTCGGGCAAGTCAGGCGCATTCTTAGAAAACATTTCAGACGGTATAATTACGTGCTGATTTGCATGACGCAGTGGGAACCATTCATGCCCAGATACTGAAAATCGTTCCTGCCTTCCTGGGGCTCAGTGCTGAGGACGAAGGCGTTCTGTGACCTGCACGCATTGCTCACCTGAAATGATCTGAATTGCTGACCACCTTGGGCATCACTTCTGCTCATGCAAGGAAAAAAGGCAGGGCTGGCTTGATCGCTCCTGAGACAAAGAAGGTTTTTTTGTGCGTGACTGAGAAAAGGATCAAAATGAGAATAATACTATAATCTGAATAGCAACAACAATGAAAGCTTACATTTTTGAAGACTTATGGGCAATGTACTGTTCTAATACATATCTACTAATTTACTCTCTATTTGTTTTTACTCATCTCCTCCTCACAATAACACTACAAGGTAGGCGCTGTTTTTTATATATTTTGCAAATGGCACAGGGAGATAAAACAACTTTGGTAGTAAAAGGCAAAGTCTGGATTTTTATTTTATTTTACCTTAACGATCATGTGGTTCTTACTGCGTGTCTGAGACTACTTCAAATGCTTTACATATACTGACACATTTAATCCTTGTAACACAGCCATTTCGCATATGGGGAAACTGAGGCAGAGAGAGGTTAAGTAATTTGTTGAGAGCATACAACTAGTAGTTCTAACTGGTGATCTGTTTGATGCGAAAGTCTGATTTTGTAACCATTCTGATTTTTTCTCGTGACTTACCCAAGACTGCTTAGGTATTATTATCTGAAAAATGACATCGATGACAATAATTCCAATCTTATAGGATCAAATCTGATGGTTTACATGAAGCATTAGCTTAGGGCCCAGCACACAGTAAAGGGCCAGTATATGTAAATTTAGAATGTTGCTAGAATTTAAACATTTTTATTTGCTTTGGAATTCTAATTAGGCTCAAACATTTATTTTTCACTTATTAGCTGGGTAGCCTGGGCCATGTACTTACCTGTCCCGCACCTCAGTGTCCTTCCCTGGAGGGAATATTAGCACACCTATCTCAGAGGATTGTTGTGAAATGAAACAATCTATTTAAAGAGCAGAGCTCTGTGGCAAGTGCTCAATCGGTGTTCACATCTATTATTAGGAGAGGTAAGGGCATGGAGTCGGGAGAGACACAAGAATGTTTACTATGGAGACTTCGTGGTGTAATTAAATATGGGTGACTCCAATGGTATGCCCAAGAGTGGGGGTGAGAGAGCAGTTTGCCAGGTCGACCTGGGTTCTAGTCTATACTCTGTGTGGCTCAGGCAAATTACTTAATCATGCTAAGCCTCCAATTCCTCATCTGTGCAATGGGGATAATACCGCTGCCCTCACAGGGTTGTCAGGAGGATTAACTGAGATATTGTGTGTAATTCACTTGGCACAGCGCCTGGTAAATAATATACTCCCAGTAAAAGGTAACTGTCAGTGTTACTAAAAGTTGTCAGGGAGGGTGGAGAACACAGCCTTACGAATTCCCCAGTTGTGTAACCATTTCTAACATGGACTACTCCCATGTTCTTAGGGATTTTGTTACGAGGTTATGTCATTTGCTTTACATGTATGGCCATACAAAGCTTGGCCGTGTAGTTACAGGGTCAGAGGAACTTTATAAGTGGGAAAATAATCGGTAGAGTAGAACAAGATTATAGAGATTTTTGATTTGGACACTCGCTTTAATAAATCAGAAAAATAAGATCAAAAGCAAGTAAGGGACTTATTGAAGATCAGATTGGTGAGTTCTGGACCATAATGCTAGAACTGTGTCTTCTGGTTCCCACTGATGTTAACAAGCAGATTTCCAAGTCATTTCGGTTTGATATTGCTGTGGTGATGTCACTTAAAAGGGCTACTATGCTAACTGAGGCACTGAGGAGAACTGGATTTAATGAGGTTTTTATTTCTGGATGACCCCTCAAATGTAAGTTTTATGTGCACCCACGCTGCCTACACAGCAGTTAGAGCATGTGCAGATGCCCAGCTCAAATTATGCAAAAGACTATAAAATTGCAAAGACAAAAACAAAAATAAACAAACAATAAAAGCAAAAACCAACAAAAAATGATTTCAAAGTAGTATGGAATTCCCATAGATTTTTACCAAGCTCAAGAAAAAAATCATGCATTATTAAATAAAATATATCACTTGAAATTACTTACTAAATATTTCTACATGGAAAATCTGTATCTTGCTTTCTATGTTTTATTTTAATTCATAGAAGACTTTATAAGGTCAGTGATTCTTTCTATTTTTAAAATCATAACTCAAAAATGGAGAATTGAGTAGATGATATATTAAAATATCTGGATTAAGGAGGTGTCAACTATCAGATAATTGCTAAATCTAGAATTTGTTTCACTGTTAAATAAATCTCAGTTTTTACAGCAATATTATTAATATTTAGTCCACAGAACAATTGCATGGTATATTTCAAGTAAAAGGGCAAATAATATGAGGAAAGCTAAGAAAAAGTTCTGTTTTAAAAGGGAATTCAAAGTTACAGCCATAATTTCCAATGTCTTATTAGAGTAATACTTTATAATATAAATATAATTGTTCAATTGACCAATATGTATTTCTTACTCATAAACCAAAATGTTCCTATACTTAAAGGTAAAAATCTGATAATTTGTACCATTTAGGATCATGTTTGAGGGCAAAGTACAAAAGAACACTACAAAATAAAAGTGGCTTAACAACACAAAATGAATTTTTCCCTCAAATAAAAGAAACATAGATGTAGTCGGTATAGAGCACAGCCCCCAAAATGCCATCAGGGCCCAGACTCTTGTCATCCTGCCTTACCGTCTCTTCAGAGGCTGGCACCTGTTTATTAAAATTTGTTTTTCTTTCTTCTTCCATAGTAACAGAAGCGTAGCTAAAAATGTGGCTGTGCAGTTAGGCACTGAGTTTCCTAGTCTCCCTTGTAGCTGGGTGGGGCCATGTGATGAAGACCTTGCTAATGGAGTGTGCAGAGAAATGATGTTGGCACCTTCTTCTTCACTGCCTAGGAAAAGATCTCTGATCCTAGCCTTCTGTCCCATTTCCTTCTACTTCCTGGTTTCCACTTCTCTATTTTGGCTGTACAGTGATAGTTACAGTGGTCTCGGAAGCCACACAACAAAGATGACACCATGAGCCGGAGCTCACGAATGAGTAGAGCAAAACTGCCCATTACCAGAAACCCTCACTTTGACCCAGTGCACAAGAGATAAGTCATCTGTTTTCTAAGTCACCAAGTCTGGATTTTCTTTCTACAGTAGCTTAGCTTACCATAACTAAGATAATATCCTTTGCATGGCTTACATTCTCAAAGTCACCTTGTGGTCCAAGATGGCCACTTGGGCCATCTGTTTGTGACAGCTCCAGTCATCATAGCTGTGTTGCAAATCAGGGGGAGGGAAGGCTGAAAGACAAAGAGCTCTCCCATCTGAGCCAGGTCCTTTCAACAGATTTGCCGGAAATTACTCACTTATCCCTCTCCTTGGGCAGAACTTTGTCATGTGGTCACATCTAAGTGAAAGGAGGCTGGGAAACATCCTTTTTAATTTGGGGGGCAGTGTGTCCAAGTAAAAATTAGACTTCTGTTCCCAAGAAGGACATTGAGAGTGAGCAGCTTCAGGATCTACTATAGATGCCTTTTTCATTTTCAATGGGTAAACAAAAGGTGAAGGTCTAACCAACCCCAAGATCAGATAGTCCTAATTATTTGACTCTGAAAAGTCTTAATGAATGATATGATTATTCTTGTAGAAATTATACTCTTTAGGGTGATTTCCATGAGTGTGTGTATGTGTGACAGTGGATGATTTGGGGGAAGGAGATGGTGGGGTTTGACAGTGGTAATAAAGCTGACAAGGCCTGTGCTCTGGGATGATGCTTTTTGTTCTAAGGGGAAAATATGGTTCCTCCAGGATTCAGAGAATGTCATCTTTCTCCCAGAGTTGGAGATGTTACAGATGTTGTGGCTTACCCTTGGGAGATGGGCTGCCAAAGGGATCTTATTCAGCTGATGAAATATGTTTCTGGATGGCTGTTTGTAGTGTTACATTGGAGAAGAGTTTCTCTAGGATATTCTCTCTTTTTCTGCAATTTATATTGTTAAGCCCTCAAATAAACTCAGTTTAGGGATTTTGTAACTGGCTTCCAGGCCCATATTTAATGTTGCCGTATACAAGATGTTTGACAGTGCCCTTACGATGCAACATAACTACTGGGTAGTGTGTATATGTGTTCTGGATAGCAGTGAGGACCTCAAATTTCCTGTCACATGAAATGTCTTTTTTGGTATCTTTGCTGTGAGTAATGTTAATCCAAATACATTCCATGCATACATTCAACGCAGTTTTCATTGGAATTGGTGTGATTCATTTTAACCTCAGATTTAGTGCCCTTTCTCTTTACTAATGTAGTAACTGCTTAAGGTAGGTTAATGGGGGGAAAAACTGTCACATTAAAATGGACAGTGACACTTCCATAATCTCAAGCACTAAAGTCATACAATATTCTTAAGTGCCCAAAGTACATGATTTCTCTAATAAGGCACAGAGACCACTTATTTGTCATAGATTGGTATTTCTCTATTAAACAGGTAATGTTTTAGTTACAAATTAATTCTTACACTTGTCTTAGAGCTAGCGCTAAAAACATCAGGACTGTATTCATGAGGTGAATCACCCTGGAGCAGAGTCTTTGGAGCAGTCTTTGAGCTTGTGGCTCCCACTGGTAGGGGTGGCTGGGGACTTCAGCGCTTTGGAAATGCGGCTGCTGTTCAGGCGGAAGAGGAGTCGCAGACATACAGCAAAGTGCTAGGTCTCCGCCAAGTACAGTCACTCTCCTTCGAAGGCAAAGTTCTGTTTGCCCTGGAGAAAGGTGTTAGTGTTGCTCCCCCCGCCCCCCCTTCCTCTCTGCATCCTTGCTTTCTGTTTCTTCTTTTATAGCACTTGTTACCTAGTTTGCCATTAGGGGTTCACACTGAAGAGCAGTTGTTGTTAGCCTTTGCCCCCCAGGACTCAGTTGCAAGCCAAGCATACAGTAGTTTCTCATTACCTGTATGTTGAATGAAGAATGAATGTTAAATTGCTTATTTCGGATGGGCAGTACATCAGTGATAAAATACAGGTAAGTGTTTGGGTTGATTGGTGATTAAATGACCCTGAGTCAGTCTCACCCGCGTCACTGAAACTGAGACCCCTGAGGTTTAGCTTGATAGATAGACATATGGGGTAGAGAAAAAAGTAACTGAAATAAGTCGCTGACCTTGGAGCAGGAAATACAGCATGGAAAACAGAGGTAAGCGTCTGTGGAAGAGTAGCTGGGAGCTTGAAACGGGCCTGGTGCTGTGTCAGGCTGTTGCCGCAGCTCTGGGAAATATCTTGTTCAGAACCGTACACTTCAGGGCTCTGTAAATAAATCACTGAGAATTATTTATTCCTGCTGTGTCTTTAGGCATTTTTTTTTTTTTTTGCCACCATATAGGAAAAACAGACTCCCTTCGAGTAAGACATTCATATCTTTCTCAAATGTTTTAACAAGTGATCATCTCAGAAGCATTACTTTTTTTAACCAGACAAAACTTAGGATGTCTTATCTATTATAAATCGCTTTTGGGATGATAATGTTGTTCTGTAACTTCCTTTATTTGATGACTCTTCACAGTAAGTAGACAAAGAATGTTTAGGTGCCAAGTCATAAAAGAAAAACCTTCTCCAACAGGGATTTCAGTGGGTACATAAAAGTGAACAATGGAGGGAAACTTGCTAAGGATACTGTTCTAGTAGAATTAGAGAAAACTTATCTTCTTTTTGCTACTTTAATTCTTCTCTCCCCTCCCCCAAGTTCAACAATGTCACCAGGTTGAAAAACACAGAGAGAAAGAGATTAATCATTAGTAAAAACACACCCTTCGACCCCTCCCCCTGCCTTCTGAGTGAGTAAAAAATATGTAACATGTAATCAGAGTGGTTGATTTTTTTCCATTAATGTCCAATCCCCCTTTCCTTTCTCTGATGCCTTTTGAAGGGGGGAGAAGGTGATTTTTTGGCTCCCCTCATGTCTAGTCAATCTTTATCCTCTCCCCTCCCTTTTAACCTCTGGGGTGTATTTTGGAGAAAAATCCACCCCCACACACCATTCTGGCATTCATTATTTTCTTTACTTTCAGATACTATTGGTTTCAGAAACGAATCTCAACATATGACTCAGATATGTTAGAAAGGACTGTACTGTCTTTTTCAGGTCTTTTTTTCATGGCTCACACACGGCTTCCAAGCACAGGCTCAGGATGTATTCCTTTCTTTGTATGTTTCACTGGGCAGCTTTTCAGTAGTTGGTTCTCAGCTGGCTGAAAGTATTTACCCACTAACACGGGTATCTTAGTGGCTTTCTCCTTCTTTCTGACTCCTTCCTTTTCTTCGTTTTTCCTTTCTACTTTCTCTCCTTCTTCCTTCCCTTTTCCGTCTTCCTCCTTTCCTTCTTCAACTTCCCTGCCCCCCTCAGATTTCTAGGACTTGAATTAGGTGCTAGGAATACAAAAACTAAGACATCATCCCAGGCCTCAGGGAACTCACAACTATCTGCAAACTACTAATGTTCAGAAAGTGGGAGAATAGAGCCCAGGAAGGAAGGACACGGAAAGCCCTACGGCCAGGGTGGAGACTGGAGGCAGAAGAACCCGACTCTGTAAGGAATTCTCTACACAGACACTACAGCGTGGGATGGGAAAGGTGTCTATGCAGACTCAAAGATAAAAGGAAAATGAGAAGCCTGCAGACATGCAAACTAGAATAAATACAGAGGTTGGTCAGAGATGGGGCTCAGAAGGTCTTGTAAGGCTTTCTGAGGACTTTAGACAGTGGACTATAGGCATTGGTGCCATTGGTGATTTTTACAAAGTGGAGGGACCTGCAGGGTTAGTGTTAAAACAGAAGGGAAAAGGGAAGAGCAGGAATTTACGGAGACAATATAAGGGAGTATTGCAGTAGTCCAGGTAAAAAATTATAAGAGCCTTATCAAAGGCGATAGGCAAAGGATAAAAATGAGATGAAATGGAGGCACATTTGGGGGTTTACTGGACAGGTCTTAGTGGATGATTAGATATGGGATTGAGGGAGCAATGGGAGTCTCTGAATCCGGCCAGTTTTCTGTCTTGTGCCCTGGCTCTGTTCATTGATCTAGGTAGTACCAGAGGTGGAAGAGGTTTTGGGGTGGGGGAGGGGGAAGGTGATGAATTCTTGGCACTGAGTCACACTATATCCTGAAGCTAACAAATCATCTTGCCAGTGGAAGCTGCTGCTAGAAAGAAGAACCAGGAGAGAGAGTTAAATCAACATAAATATTCTGATACGCTGGTGGGGAGGCCATTAAGTTGGAAAGACACACAGTCAAGTCAAAGCACCTTCATAGACTACAAGTCAAGTACGGTGTGAGGAGAATGAGGACAAAGTCAGCCATTGCAACCGTAAGGAGATTTTTCCAAGAAAGCAATGATCATTTAATTATAGAAATGCTTCTGATACTACTACTCAAAACTGAAATAGGAAAGAAAATAACTGAAAACAACTAATCAGGGGCTGATTAATAGAAAAAAAATTTAAAAACACATACGTAGCTAGTACTTCGTATCTGGATAAAAATATTGATGGGGGTTAGAGTTAAAATAACAATAAGGATGAATTTTATTAGTATATTTCTAAAACAGTTTTGGAAGACTAGGAAACTAATTGCCCAACCTTCTCTAATTAAATACATTGCATATTATATGCTTTTTTTTCTTTCTCGGTTTCGACTACTGGAAAATAGCTTAGCTATATTGTCTTTCAACTTCATTTCAGTGGCAAGGAGAGCTCTTTATTTACAAAATAGTTTGCGATTACTGAGGCTACAGAAACATCTCTCAAGGTCAATAGCTGAGGACCTACAAACTGTCCTTAAAAAGCTCCGAAAAATTTTGGATTTTAGCACCTCTAGGACTACATTCAGGCTGGAGCAATTATCTAACAACTAATTTGGCATCTCTCCAGAGGACTGGTTACCAAATTGCGTGGGTGCATGCTGAACTAGCAGTTATTTCACAAGGATTTTCACTAGTGCTTATCTGCATGTGTGGAATTCCTCCTGTTCAGAGGTTGTTTTTCTGAGCTGGTTAGTTGAGCCAGATTACAAATTGACTGTTTGTTGTGAACAGAAACCTATTTACAATGCAGATATCCCTAACCACTTTTCTGGTTAAATTCTCAAGTTATCCAATAATTTTTTTCCTACTCTTACCAAAAAGAAAAAAAAAAGTTGGTTCATAAAGTTGGTCTATAAAGTATTTCCTTTTTTAAGAGTTGAGTAATAAAGTAGGCTGCCTCGAAATCTTTGGAAAGTTAAAATTTCCTCCTAGAAATTAATCAGGGGATTAAAACATTACTAATTTTAATTGCTCTATATATAGAAAAAATGAGAGCTCAAAATTCATTTACATACCCAAGAAAAACAGATTTATCTGAATTATGATTTTGAGTCTTGTTAAATTAGGCACAACTTCTAAAGGTTATGTTCACAGAATTTTTGTTTTTTTTAGTCAACAGACATTTTTTTACATTAAACTTATGAATTAAATATTACTTCATCACGGGAACCCTAATGATTTTTTGGGTGGAACAAACATAGGTTCAAGGTTTATTTCTTTGACTATGTTATTAATTTTGTGTCATCACAGAAAGTAGCCCAGTTTTATTTTGAGATTGGTTTATTTTCCCTGGACATTTGGGATGAATAGCTCAGCATAACAAATTATTCTATATGCTCTAGTTTCAAGCGTTTAAAGTGGAATCCAAGTTTTAGCATCAGGAACCAATTAAATGATAGTTAGATCTGACTGAAAAATTAATGGTCCAGAACAGAAACTGTGTAGTATTTTTTTTTTTTTTTTTAGTTTTTTTAAAGCATTTCTGTTTTAAATAAAAATCTGGATGGTTCCCAGTAAAATACAAAGCCTCATTTTTACAAATCAATTGAATATAAATGGGGTCACACTCAGGCTTAAAAATCACTTAATGATGATTGTATTCTTAGTCCACTATTAAAGGAAAGGTGTTTATCAGCCTTCATGGGCTGTTAAGACTTCGGGTACAAAACAAAAGCCCTGTGGGGCAATGAGGGGTAGAGATGCTACTGCAGCTCCATGGTCGGCACCATTTGCTGTTCAAACATGATCATTCTGTAGTTATGATGCCCAGCGTGATTGCAATAGCACTTGCTTTTTGCCATAGATATCAATCCAACTCATGTTAATATTTTGTACTAATGATAAATAAATTAGGAGAGAAAAATGTTGGTGTTCAGCCCACGACTTAAAACTTGTTAATGTGCTATGCCAGAACATGGTGGCCTCAGATTATATGCTAGTGGAAGGTTTTAGGCTCGATCAAAAGCCTGCCGCCTCAAGCACCCTGCATGGAAAGCCAGTATAGTACCTTTAATCTGGCTCTAATTCAAACCTATCACTAGTCACTTAGCCTGCTGTACTTAATCTGTCAGTCTTTTTGCCAAAAAAGATTTCATGGGTAGCAGTATCAGAAGCATTTTTGTAATTAAATTATTGTCACTTTACTGGAAAATCTCTTTATATTTGCAAAGGCCGACTTTGTTCTCATTCCCTTCACTCCCTACTTGACTGGTATAGTCTACAAAGGCACTTCGGCTGTGGGTCTTTCCAGCCTAATGGCCTACTTACCACAGTATTCATTTTGGTTGGGTTACTCTAGCCATCATTTTCCAGAGACAGTCAAAATCCCTCAACGATGACAGAAGTCATTTGATCTTGGGGAGCAAGAAATAAAAAGAGCAACAATAATTCCTTTAGGACCTTTTTATGGGTTTTTAAAAGAAGAGGTTCTGCAATGAGAATACAGAGTCTGTGTTTCCCACTCAAGAGATACCATTTTAACATTTTTGCTGAGGACATTCAAGGAGCACACTTACTCTATGAAAAGCACTCTTTCCCACACTGCAATTCCCTTCTGAGTTCTGATGTATCTTATCACTTCTCACGGTGGGGTGGTAATTACGTGCTTACGTATTTGTCGTATTTGTCGCTTCCACCACACTGTAACTCCCCTGGGACCTGAGCAGTTGGTGATATTACAGCCCCAGTGATCGTGGCCTGCCCCACGGCAGGCACTCTCTGCGTATGCTAACGAGTACATGAAAATACTCACCCTAGTTCTCCATTCCTGTGCTCCTGGATCCGTTCCTTGCCCTTCCTCAGCTGTGCTCTATGCCTCAGGGAAGTGGGGCCCAGGCAGGCTGCATTTCTCAGGCTCCCACATGACCATGTTCCTTCTGGGTCTGGGCAGTAGGAGGCAGTGGCGGGAGGTTGAAGGGCAGGAGAAAGGGAGCCACTAGGGTATTTCTCTGCTCTGTCGGCATCATGTGGCTGCACAACCTCCCTGACTCTATCCCCTGCTGGACAGGCAGCGGTGATCCCAGTCCCTGTTGAGTGGCATCACTCTCTGGGTTCAGGTATTACTTACCTTCATCTTTTGTTTCTCCAGCCTAGGGAGTGGTCTCCTGATTCTGCCAGTTTCTGGGCTGCTTCACTGTGTCCACTTTAGTTTCTCAGCAATGCTATCACCTGTATAACCGATTCCTTGCTTTAAGTTTCCTCTGTTTTCAGTACTTAATACTGGGTTCAGTACAGTACTGTGATGTAGAATTGAAATGATACTTCTGACCTCGAAGCTGCTTTCATAAAGAAGAAAATGGCCATGTATTCTAGAGGCACACGGTCGCCTGGGATCTTTGTTTACATTGCAGAATCTCCAAAAACGAGCCCCTGCTGAGGGGAGAATGAGATATTACTTCGGGTATCTGATATCCCTACTTTCTGAAAGCGCCTGCTCTTTTCACGCTGCTGTGGTATCCTTGCTTTTGTCCTCCTACTTGGATTATTTCCACCTTTTTAGTTATATCCTTATGTCCTGGTATGAAGGGACATCCTTCTTCTCCCTCAGTAATTCAGCAGGGTAGGAGCAGGGCAATGGTTCCCAGATAGACTGATAGTAACTCTAATTTATAGAGAAAAGACAAAATTTCTCACAGTCATCTTCTTTGACTTGTTTCTGAAGGTGGAAAAGGGCTGGATGTGTTTTAATCGTCATTTAATTTTTTCCATGTTCTAATTGGAGAGCTAACAGGATGCGCAGATTGAGTGGTCAGATTCTCTTAGCGTCCTCAGATCCTGGCACTTTAAAATTCTGGGTATGCTTTTGCAATGAGCTGCAGATCAATTCAAACATATAGAGATTCTTTGTCTTCCTTCTCTCATCCTTATAACCCCCTTTTGATCATACTTTGCTGGGGAAGGGGAAGGAAAAGGAATCTGGCTGACATCAAATTATGAATATTGGTTTAAGTTCTTACTTAACAAGCTTGCATTTCACATGCACAGCTAACCCACAAAAGCCACTGAATTTTCCAATGGGTTAGTTTCAAATTTACAAGAATGAGGGATTTCAGCAAGAATCTCTGTCCTTATTTTCTGCTTTGTGTTCCGTTGTGCACCCAGACGATGGTCAAATGGTCAGCTGTCTGTTGTTGGGAAGGGAGCCCTCTCATGCCTGACTGTACATGAATTAGCAAAACATAAAATTCAGTAACAGTCTGATTTCTACCAAATCATATCCTGTTTAGTCAGGACAGTAAAATGCTTTGGGCAGGGGGCAGGGAGAAAGCTCTTATCTATGTGAGTTTAATTGGGCTAAATAATAGAAAAATATACCTAACTGGACTTTTCCACAAGAATTCCAGAACTTTAGCGCTGGAAAGAATCTTAAAAGGCTTCTGATCCACTGTTTTTATTTTGCACATAAGAAAACTCAGGCTCAGACAGGTTAAAAATAGCTGGCTGATAGCTCAATGAAGATTAAAATCCGGAATGGTTTTCATCTTGTTACCGTTCAACAAAACTTATTACCTTTCATTTTGAACACCTTAGCTCTCAAGCCAATTTTCTTTCTTGTATCTTGACCTCACACCTATTAGATCTGGCCCAGCTATGCTATGGAAGACAGTCAAAAGTGCACATTACACACAGAGTTTGAAGACCTGTTATAGGGCATGGACGTTTTGGGTGATGGGAGGGAGGAAGGAAGCACAAAGATAACAGAGAGCAGTTTTGAGTCCCTGTTCTTTGCCAGGCGTGAGAAGACCCTTTTACATATACTTCAGGTGGTGCTGCCTGATCAATAAAAGTGGAGTGTGCAAAAGATAGGAGACAGTGTACAACGTGTCCATGAAGAAAAATTCCCCAGAAGTGATGTGGCTTTGTTAACAGAAATAACCAAAGCAATGGCCTCATTTTTGTCCCTCATCTGGTCAAAGAGTAATTTAGGTGCTAAGAAAGCATATTAACTCTTAGGTTGTTAAAGCACCCCATTCTGCACATCTTCTCTAGGACTTTATATCACAATAGTTTATAATCATTTACCTGGAAATATCTTTATATCTACGAACCTGATACATCTTCTCATTAAGGAAAGGTAGTTTATAGATGTGTAAGTAAACAAATAAATATTTGAGATACAAGCTATAGTTATTGTTTCAGAATATCTTTTATTTTACATAAAATATTAGATTATCACCTCATTGTATGGTGAACTATTTATGTTTAAATTTTTCCATGTCTTTCTCTGCCATTGGCCTCAATTAGGTATTCTGTTCTCATTCAGTAAAAGCTCTTCACTGAAAATAAATGTCATTACATTGTAATGCATTTCAGTATCTACTGACCTTACCTGGATTTTGGAGGGTGAGTTGGCTGTGAGAGATTCAGCACCTCTTTATCTTTCTCTTGAGACATTAATTACTCATTAAATTTCTTTTTATCCTTTTTGCTATATTTCAAAAATTCCAAAGATTAAGATTTCTAAAAAAATGAAAAAGTGGTGTAAATGCCTGAAATTGGTTCTTTAAACTTAAAACTACAGATACCAAATGAGGAAGATAAAATGCAAACATTTTCTATCTTTATTTCAGCTGGTTATAACTAGATCAGATTGAAATTGGGTATTCCAGGTTTTGCCCCAAAGCAAATTTCTATAGTTGAGTTATTGCCCCTGAAAAATGTGGTTTATGGTAAAAATGTTGAAAGATTCTCAACTTTAGGACAAAGCACAACTGTAATTTTACAGGCATTATGCACCTAAAATAACTTTGTATGAAGCTTACTCTTGGATTTGTCTCCCGTTTTGTAGAAAATGCTTAATGTTGAACTATATTTCATGCATACAAAAGGACTTATTTCATAAGACAAAGAGCTCAAAAAGTTTCATTTTAATATTCACCAATACTTTTACTAAAGGATCCTCTCCTCCTACTCTCATAATTGAATGGCCTTATGTGATATTTAATAGAAAATATTCTACGAAACTTATATGTATAGATGATACATGGTAGAACAATTAATAATCTTCTAGTAGAACATATTCCAGCCATGCATTTGGTAAAAGTCACAAAACTGAATTGATGGATCATAATAATGTCTTAATGTTCTGTTCTATAGCAGCAAAGGAAATGAGTTTTTAGTTTTGTTTGTGTAGAGCAATAGCTGAAGTGCTTGTATTTGAGTGTATGGTATAATAATAAAAAAACTGTCTGATGGCAGCTCTTTGATGCTGGACAATTCCTGCCTGTCCCCTTTGTTAATTCATTTTCCTTTTCCTTAAATGTAGATAAACCTAAGTCCAATTCCCTATATTTTTTCTTTTCTTTCTCTATGCCTTCTCTTCCCTCCATGGAACTCACTCCTAAATTTATATTTCTGATTCCTTTTTTCATCTCCAATAATAGATCCTTTTCTTCTCTCTTCAGTCTGTATTTGGATGGATTGGGAGCATTTAAAAACTCATCTTGTCTAAAATTTAATTCATCCCCTCTCTTTATCTCTTTCCAAACTTTATATTCCACACACAATTGAGAGCTGAAAGAAGGAAGCAGAGTGTTGCTCTGTTCAGCCTAAACTAGGAATATGCACCACCACCCTCTCAGTCCCCCAAACTGAAACCCCAGCACCTTCCTTGAGAACCTTCTTTTTTTTTTTTTTTTTTGCCTGTCTCACATCCACTCTGCCTCTGTCAACTAAATTTGTTTTAACGTCTATATATCCATATCAGAATTGCACTCTTTATTTCTTCTACTGCCAATATCATGGTTCAGAAATTCACTGTTTCTTGCCTAGATTGTTATAACGGTCTCTTCAACTGCCGTCTTCTCTATACCCATTCTCATATCATCGGAGGGTTGCCAATTTCTTGTTGAATTAGGTGCCAACCACTCAGCCGGATATCACAGGTCAGGCCAGAAAAATTGCCCCACCTTACCATCGCCCTTACATTTCCCAGCTAAAACAGAATGCCCCTCATGCAGTGCTTTCCCGCTCTGCTGCTTTGCGTAAGTACCGCCAGCTAGCCCGTCGCCCCTGTCTACTCTTTGCTTCACATTCTTCCCTTCGTGTGAAGCAACCTTCGTCCAACTTATCAAGTTCCAGGCCAGGTGCTGCTTCCCTCCTTAAACTTTTCCAACTTCTTCCAATAGAAGGAAAGAAAATAATCCTTTCTTAGAACTCCCTGTTGGCCTTGGAATCTGCATGCCATATCTCATTTGGTATTATAATTATTCCTAAGTTAATTTTGGTCTTTTTGCTGCCTTTCGTGTATTTTGGAAAGCCTATTCAGGTTTGTTTGCTATAGCAGTGATTTTATATATGAAAGAAATAGTCTCCCTAAGTTAGCTCTCAAACAGCAGGTTCCTCGGAAGTCTTTATGAATGAACTCTCTGCCACCTTAGTCCAAGGTACTGGAGTTCGTTCTCCTAAGATTTCGTTCTTCGGTCTGTGAGCTTTCCCCTCCTATTCCTCTCTGCACAGAAAAAGCCACGGGCTGAGGAACATAAGAGGCAGAACCTGGGCCGATTCTCATTATTCAAGGATTTCATACATGTGAATTTGCCTACTCACTAATCTTTACTTGTAATTCCCAAATCAATACTTGTCGCGCTTTCATAGTTGCTCATGACCATGCAGAGAGTGATGAAAGGTCTGGTTGGCCCTTCACACGTATTCCTCGTTTAGGTTAAACAAGGTGATGCTCTGCCTATTTCTTTCAGCTCTCAAACTATAAACAAATATCCCGTTTGCAGTCTATGTAGAGCCACACTGTTCACAGTTTTGTAATTTTGGGGGGGTGATTTTACTATTTAAAATGCTCCTTGTCCACAGTGCTGCCTGGCGTTTCTTAGTGTACAAGACCGCGATGTGCTTACAGATCAAAAGTGTGTGTTAGGCAAGCGTCACTCAGGTGTGAGTTACAATCCTGCTCATCCTGGATGCAATGTTAATGAATCAAAAATAGATATTAAATAAGGTGTCTTCAAACAGAAACACACATGTATTGATTAATAGATGAAACGTTGTGGTCAGAGGCTCATAGGGACCTAAACTTCTATTTCTTTTACGAGCGGTGGTTCAGTATTTGCTTATTCACTGTTTGCAGTGAATTTCTTGAACATAACTATGGTGAATAAGGAGACTGGGCTATATATTGATGTCATTATGTCACAAGTCAACAATAACATTATCAAATTAGTTTGATGCAGTTTAATTGATTAATCAGGTTCGAAATAGCTCTCTTCTCTATAGTTCCCTTTAACCTCTGACCCTTAGAGTTTTCTGATCCTTTTCCTAGTATTTCTCAAATCACGTAAGAGCTGTCTCTCTTAGCACTTTGGTAAATGAGGAAAGCAAGATTATTTTTTTCTGGACCTCAGGCTTTGATAACACAGAAAGGGATTTTTCCTCAGACACTTACTGAGTAAAATCACAATGATCTATTTTGTTGAAGAAACCTTCCAGCGTCCATCTCTCATTTCTTGTACACAGAAACCCTTATCATCTCTATACTCCTCCTCATCTTTTGAACCTACTGCTTTTCTCATCCATGTCAATCCACAAATCATTCTGTCTCTACTCTCCTAAGTCCTCATCTTTTCTTAATATGTTTTTCTAAATTTACCCTCTTTTTCTCACTCAGTCCCTCTCTCGAAATGCCCACATATCTGTGAATTTAACTCATACAGGTCATATGGCAGTACAAGTCATATTTCCTGACTTCATCATCTTATTATGTATATAGGTATATATTAAAATATGCAGTTACAGTATGTAAAACTTGCTTTGGGATTTACAGGCTGAAGGATGAAGTAAAATTTCCATGTTGGGGGGTTTCTCTTTCATAGATGGGCTCTTCATTTTATGTGTGATAGTGGGTAGGTTTGCAAGATGTCTATTATTCCTTCCTCAAAGGGGCAGGATCAGTTTTCTTGTACTAACTGGGTATTAAAAGGTTACATGTTCAGGAAGTTTCCCTGAACTTCCAAACTGGTTCATAAAAATGAGGGCCGTTATGTTAATTACTTGGCTGCAGAGACTGGGTCAGTTACATTATTCAATGGGAAAACATTTGGCTGATCATGATGCTTTGGTTCTATATTAAAAAATGTTTTCAAGAAGGGGAAGGGTCAAGTCAAGGAACATGTATAAGGGACCCATGGACAAAGACAATGGTGGGGAGGATTGAATGTGGGGGAGGGGGCAGGGCAGGGAAGAGTAATGGGGGGAAAAATGGGGACAATGGTAATTGAACAACAATAAAAAAATAAAAAAAAGATAAAAATTAAAAAAAAGAAGTAAAATCTCATTTATCCCTTCCTTCCTTCCTTCCTTCCTTCCTTCCTTCCTTCCTTCCTTCCTTCCTTCCTTCCTTCCTTCCTTCCTTCCTCACTTTCTCTCTTTCTCTCTTTCTTCTCACTTTGGTTCATTGTTTCACATTCTGCATGCCACTGGAGGAATTTAATCAAATGGAGATGGAAATGAGAAAGGCTTAGAAAGGACAAGAGTTATAGAGTTAGTCTCTAAACCTCTCGCTACGAACTCCCACTCCCTTAACTTTAAACCAGAGAAATAATTGAGCTGTTACCACTGCCATGACAACAATGACCACTCTGACAACTACGACGACTACTACGCAGCCACCGCAACTATGACTTATTGTTTACCATGTCAGTTATAATTGTTGCTTCACATACAAACTCTCATTTTGTTATCATAAAGCATTGTCAGTTATCTATTGGTATTGTTGTTTTACAGAAATGAAGAAACTGAGACACAGAGAAGTTCAGTAACTTGAGGAAGTACACAATGTGTTTGTAGCTGAGCCAAGATTTAAACTGAAGTCTAACTCCACACAGGATGCTCTTCACTGTTACTGTGGAATAAGGTTGGACAGTCATCCTCTCTCACTGCTTATCCAGCCCTTTTTTTGAACTCAAATCCAAACAAAGGCCACTAATTGTATTGGGCTTCGAGAAATTGTCAAGTTCAATAGGAGGTAAGTTTTCTTACTGCTCTTTATCTCTCCTTCCAGGTTTCTGCTTTTCATCTCCAACTTCCTCCACTTCTTCTTTTTTCCATCCTCCCCACTTGTCTCATTTTCACTTTGAGTTAAGCTGTTGGTTGAGCAAGTGTGAGCAGATGGACCTGCAATATTTTACAAGTGGATCTTTGCCTTGGGAGGGTGGTGTTTTTGCTTCACCCAGAGGCTTCGGCTTTTGCTTCCTTTGAGAGAAGGATCTGAGATTCAGACAGGGCGTCATGCTTGTACTTCACCAGCAAGGACTCACTCTGGTCTCCTATCACGACCCAATTTTTCATGTGAGAAACTAGTTGAGGCTCATGGAAAAGTGCTGGAGAGTGAATATATACCCTATTCAGGTCTGGAGTGCCCACATCATCTAAATTGTCCTTTTAGCACACATGCGGCCTTTAAGAATTTGTAAACATTTCTGTTTCCTTCTTATCTGCCTTATGATTGCAGATTCTTTCTTTCTCCTGTACTCTGCCAAAGATGAACCAGTTCATATACTCCATTTCTCTGAAGAGGACATATCACTCATGTGACTTTGTTACTTCAGCTTTCTGTTGGCTTCAAGAGGAATTATGATTTTGTAGGTTGTCTCGATTTTCTCTTGTTGTGAGAGAAGGAGTGATTTGTTGTGGCTTTTTTAATTCTAAGAGGAACAGAACTTGCTGTCACATAATTTTTAGTGTTTGAGTGTGGACTAGGAGGAATCTTTCTTAGTAAACATAAATACTAATATAAAAAATAGTCCTAAAACTGGTCTTTTGATATTGGTTTGTATTGACAGGCTGGAACTGATGCCCAATTCTATGAGAACTGGAATATAAAGCATATCCTCATGGTAATAAAACAATTAATTTCATTGTAATAATATTTTCCTTTAAATTAAAGACCACATCTGGAACCTGTGGTAACTTTTTCTCAAGTCAATGAAAATGAAACTTACATGTTGTCATTTACATTTTTGAACACTTACATTTTACACATTTACGTTTTAGTGGGATAAAAAAATACTTGAAATTCAAAGCAACACTTGCTATATAAATGATATTTGATGATGAACTGTAATGCTTATATGAGAACGGAGATTTCTCCCATATGCTGGAATGTGGTTCCCCACTTCCCTCTGTGTAAGAGAACATTGTTCATTGTGGTAAACTGAAAAAATGAGCCCCCAAAGGATATACATGTATTCATCCCCAGAACCTAGATATGTTACCATTTTGGAAAAAGGGTCTTTGCAGATGTGATTAGTTAGGGCCCCTGAGATGAGGAGATCATCCTAGATTTTCAGAGTGGGATCTAAATGCCATCACAAGTGTCATATTGTGAGAGAGGCAGAGGAGGTTAGACAACAAAAAAGAAGGTGATATGAAGACCGAGGGAGAGAGAGGAGTGAGGCAGTATTCCACAGGGGTGCTGGGGGCCTTACGGAGAGGGAAGGGGCAAGAAACGTTCTTCACTGGAGCCTCCACAGGGAGTGTGGCCCTGCTGACACCTTGATTTTGGCCCAGTGAAAGTGATTTCAAATTCTGTTTTCAGAACTGAAAGAGAACTGTACATTTCTGCTGTTTTAAGCCATCAATATTTTGGTCATTTTTTACAACAGTGCTGGGAAACTCATGCATTTATCTCACAGTCTTGTCTCAACAAAGACAATTTAGCTTGCTCCCATCTTACTGTTTGAAATGTTGTTTGATAAAAGTCAGTCGTAGTGATTATGTATTTACAATGAACTACACTCAATATTGCCACTGTTTTTTTCTTTAGTTTTAACTTAGTTTAGGTTAATATTTTAGCAATAAAGCGAGAAGAAAAATTAGACTTGACCTGAGATGGTATCACACTCATTGTAGGTTACTTGCATGAATGATTGGTCAGTAGATTTTTGGATGCTTTTGATTAATCTTGATTTGAATTCATAGTAGTGATGATATACTCATATATTTGGATCCCCAAACAAAAATGACTCAAGGGTTTCACTTATCCATTGCTGATTGCTAAATAATTGGATTCTCCTTCTGGGGTACCCTGAACATCCCCACAGGTTCAGAGTTGAACCTTGTTAACATCTTTAGGTGTCTTTCCAATCAGTTTAAAAGATCCATTCGTAGGGATTAAAGACAGAAGTATTTGATTTTGCAGAAAGTTCAATGACAATAGAAGAATAAATGGAAATCTTTGGAAATATATAACTCTTTTGCCATGATGAGTTTATTATATTTTTATTCTTCCAAACATATGTATTTTCCACCATAATTTTTATCTTTTTATATTTGTTTATTTATTTATTGGTTCATAGTTTTATCATCTTTCCCATACTGTATAACTAGTTTACATTTTATTTATTGTTTATCTGTCTCATCCAATAAGAATATAAGGTCCGAGAGGCAAGGATCTTTCTTTTGATCAGTGATGTATTCCATGGGCCTAAAACAGTGTCTGGGACATCTATGCACTCAATAAATACTTGCATAGTGAATGACCATATCGAATTTAAAGAAGTCAATAGTTTTATACCAGTAGGTGTTAGTTGTGATAAATGCTAAACTCTTTTAAGAATTTTAAAAAAAGAAGGGAAAAATACTTTCTTCAGTTATCTGTTTTACCGTTAAAAAATTCTCCTTGCTGATAAATTTTCCTAGTGAACTAAAATACTTAAAAAGACTCAATTGCCTGTAGGACCTCCATGATCTGACCCTCAACTACCTCTCTGCTACTTCTCCTCCTGCTCCGGCTACACCTCACTAAGCTTCAGCCACTCCAGCCTTCTTTCTACCCCAGGATTCACCCTTATTCACCTCCTTGCCTTGTTGCCAGATGCTGTACCCCTTATTCTCTTGGACCGCCCCTCACATCATTCGGCCTCAGGTCAGTACCCTTTCAGAGGCGATGACAATGGTCTTTTAAGCCTGTGGTTCTCAACCGGGTGATTTTGTCCCCAAAGGGACATTGAACAATGTCTGGGGACAATTTTGTTTGTCACAAGTTGGGGTGAGGATCATGTTACTGTCATCTAATGCGTAGAAGGCAGGATGCTGTTGAATATCTTTCAGAGCACACAACCCCACACACAACAGACCTTTACCTGGCCGAAGAGGTCAAGAGTGCCAAGATTGGGAAACCCCGAAAACACTCCCTGTCTCTAACATTTGTCAGTTTCTTGCCATCAGTGTATTAACTTCTCATAGTGTTTGCCGAAAGTCAAATTTACTTCAAAAAAGTAATTTGTTTACTTCTGTTACTATCTCTTGCTCTATACTAACATGTAAGTTCTCAGAAAGTAAGTTTCTTGTCTATCTTATTCGCATTAATGTTCCCAGTGCCTAGAATTGACACCTAGTAGACACCTAGTTATTTCTTCCCTGAAGAAAAAATTATCATAAACTGGACTCCCGCCTGTATTACTGGTGTAGCTCAGGTAGAAGTTCTATTTTATTTTTTGGCTAACATTTTTAGTTGTTTTATTTTTTATCATGGGCACATTTTCTGTAAAATTATACCTCTTTTCATTAACATGTGTGGGAAACATGTTATATATACTTAAAAATTATAGAATCAAAAATCAGAATACTTGGGTTCAACAGGCCTTTATTTTTGAGCATCTCTGTGAGAACGAACTTGGAGAAGTTAATTTATCTTTGTGGTTCTTGGGTTTCCTTCATTGGAGGTTAATATTAAGATCTCCTCAAAGAATTGCTTTGCAGAAGAAATGGGTAATGCACAGGAAGCAGCTGACACATGAAGCACACATACCCTTGCAATTATTATTATTACTTTATCGTGGTCCAGTACATATAGTATATTTACCATTCCAATCATTTTTAAAAAGGGTAGTTTAATAATATTAACTACAACCACATTATTGTACAACTGTTACTCTTTCTTTTTTAATTTAATTTTTTCTATTACCACTTATCCCTCTTATACCACCCACCCCACTGAAATCACCACACCCTTATCTATATTCATGAGCCCTTTTCCCTTTTTTCTTGACCACCCCCCCACCTCGAACCCCTCCCCACCAGAACTGTCATCTTCTTCTCTGAGTCTGTCTCTATTGTACTTGTCAGTTCAGTTTGTTCATTAGATCCCACATATGAGTGCAACCATGTGATATTTGTCTTTCTCTGACTGGTTTATTTCACTTAGCATAATGTTCTCCAGGTCTACCCATGCTGTCACAAAGGGTAAAATTTTCTTATTTTTTAAGGCTGAGTAGTATTCCACGTTTAAATGTCCCATAGTTGTTTTATTCACTCATTTGCTGATGGACACTTAGGCTGCTTCTGTATCTTGGCAATTGTAAATAATGCTGCAATGAACATAGGGGTGCTTATCTTCTTTCAAATTAGTGTTTTGGGTTTCTTTGGATATATTCCTAGAAGTGGGGTAACTAGGTTGAAAGGCAGATCCATTTTTAATTTTTTGAGGTCTCTCTATACTGCTTTCTACAGTGGCTGCACCAGTCTGCGTTCCCACCAACAGTGCACTAGGGCTCCCCTTTTTCAACATCCCGCCAGCTCTTGTTGTTTACTTATTGATGATAGCCATTCTGACAGATGTGAGGTGATATCAGAGAATTTTGCATTTCTCTGATAATTAGTGATATTGAGCATCTTTTCATATGCTTATTGGTCATCTGTATGTCCTTTTTGGAGAAGTGTTTATTCAGGTCCTTCGGCCATTTTTTTTTTATTGGAAAGTTCAGTTTTTTGGTGTTGAGTTTTTTAAGTTCTTTATAAATTTTGGATATTAACTCCCTATCAGATGTATTGGCTATATGTTCTCCCATTAAATGGGTTGTATTTTATTTTATTGATGGTTTCCTTTATTACGCAAAAACTGTTTAATATGATGTAGTCTCATTTGTTTATTTTTTCTTTTGTTTCCCCTGCCTGAGGAGATGTATCAGAAAAAATATTGCTGTGAGCAATGTCGAGATTTTACTGCCTATGTTTTCATCTATGATTTTTATGTTGTTGGGCCTAATATTTAAGTCTTTAATCCATTTTGAATTTATTTTTGTGCATGGTGTAAGGAGGTGGTCTAGTTTTATTTTTCTGCATGTATCTGTCCATGTTTGCCAGCACCATTTATTGGATAAATTATCTTTAGCCCATTGTATGTGTTTGCTTCCCCTATCTGATATTGACTATAAAGGTGTGGGTTTATTCCTGGGTTCTCTATTCTGTTCCATTGGTCTATGTGTCTGTTTTTGTACCTGTACCCTGCTGTTTTGATTACTATGGCCTTGTAGTGTAGTTTGATATTAGGTACCACGGTACCTCCAACTTTGTTCATTCTCAGGATCACTATTGCTATGTGGAGCCTTGTGGGTCCATATAAATTTTTGAAATATTTGTTCTGGTTCTGTGAAGTACGTTATTGAAATCTTGATAGGAATTATATAGAATCTATAGATGCCTTTGGGTAGCATGAACTTTTTAATGACATTAATTCTTCCTATCCATGAATACCGTATGTGCTTCCACTTTTTGGTATCTTCTTCAATTTCTTTCTTCAGTGTCTTATACTTTTAAGTACAGATATTTTACATCCTTGGTTAGCTTTATTCCTAGGTATTTTATTATTTTTGTATCAATTGTGAATGGGATTGTTTTCTTAGTTTCCCTTTATGATAGTTCATTATTGGCATGTAAAAATGGAACTAATTTCTGGATATTAATTTTGTATCTTTTGCTGAATTCACATATCACTTCTAGTAGTTTCTTGGTGGAATCTTTAGGGTTCTCTATGTACTGTATCAGGTCATCTGCAAATAAAGACAGTTTTACTTCTTCCTTTACAATTTGGATACCTTTTATTTCTTCTTCTTGTCTGATTGCTCTGGCCAGGGCTTCCAGTATTGTGTTGAATAAGAGAAGTGAAAGCAGACACACCAGGGTTGTTCCCCATCTTAAGGGGAACATTTGTAGTTTTTACCAGTTGAGTATGATGTTGGCAGTGGGTTTGTCACATATGGCATTTATTATGTTTATGTTATTATATTATGTTCCCTCTATTCCAGTTTGCTGGGAGTTTTTACCATAAATGGGTGTTGCATTTTATCAAGTGCTTTTCTGCATTTATTGACATGATCATGCAGTTTTTATCCTTCATTTTGTTTATGTGGTGTATCACATTTATTGATTTGTGGATGTTTTACCATCTTTGCATTCCTGGAATAAATCCCATTCGATCATGGTGTATAATCTTTTTGATTTGTTGCTGTGTTCAATTTACTAGCATTTTGTTGAGGACTTTAATATCTATGTTCATCAGTGATAGTGGCCTATAATTTTTTTTTTTGTAGTGTCTTTACCTGGTTTTGGAATTATGATAATGCTGGCCCTGTAAAATGAGCTTGGGAGTCTTTCCTTTTCTTGAATTTCTTGAAACAGTTTGAGAAGGGAAGGTGTTATCTCTTCTCATAATGTTTGGTAGAATTCACTCATGAAGCTATCTGGTTCAGGGCTTTTGTTTGGTGGGAGTTTTAAAATTATTTCTTTAGTTTTACTAGGTGTATCTGTCCACAATCCGAATCTCTATTCAGATTCTTTGATTTTTCCCGATTTACTTTAGGAAGATTACATGTTTCTAGGAATTTACCATTTCATCCATGTTGTCTAATTTGTTGGCATATAGTTGCTCATAATATTTTCTTTTAATCCTTTGTATTTTTTTTGTCAGTTGTTATTTCTCCTTTTTCATTTCTGATTTTATTTATTTGGGTCCTCTCTCTTTTTTTTATTGGTGAGTCTGGTTAAAGTTTTGTCAATCTTGTTTATCTTTTCAAAGAACCAGCTCTTGGATTCATTGACCTTTTATATCTTTTTATAGACTCTATTTCATTTATTTCTGCTCTGATTTTTATTATTTCCCTCCTTCTATTCACTTTGGGCTTTGTTTGCTGCTCTTTTTAAAGTTTCTTTAGATTATTTGAGTTTTTTCTTGTTTCTTGAGGGCAAGAAAATGCAATGTTATAAAGTTCCCTCACGATTGCTTTCTCTGTGTCTCACAGATTTTGGGTTGTTTTGTTCTCATTTCCATTTGTTTCAAGGTATGTTTTGATTTCTACCTTAAATTAATTGTTGATCCATTCCTTGTTTAATAATGTGTTATTTAGCTTCCATGCCTTTGTGTATTTTTCAATGTTCTTCTTATGATTGATTTTAGTTTCATACCATTAATTTCTAGTTGTCAGAGAAGATGCTTGATATGATGTCAATCTTTGTAAATTTTTTGAGACTTATTTTGTGTCCTAACATGTGGTCTCTCCTAGAAAATGTTTCATGTGTCCCTGAATAGTATGTATTAATATATTCTGCTGCTCTGTGGGGAAATGCTCTGTAGATATCATTTAAGTCCATTTGATCTAGTGTGTTGCTTAAGGCTACTGTCTCCTTGTTGATTTTCTGTCTGGAAGATCTATTCATTGAAGTTAACATGGTGTTAAAATCCCCAGCTATGACTGTATTTCTGTTAATCCCTTCTTTTATGTCCATCAAGAATTGCTTTACACATTTAGGTGCTCCTATGTTGGATGCATAAATGTTTACTAGGGTTATATCCTCTTGTTGGAGTGTTCCCTTTATCATTACATAGTGTCCTTTGTTGTCTCTTACTATAGCCTTGGTTTTAAAGTCTATTTTGTCAAATATAAGTTTTGCTACCTTAGCTTTTTTTACTTTCCAGTTGCATGAAATTTCTTCTATCCATTCACTTTTCATCTGGGTGTATCTTTCAGTCTGAGGTGGGTCTCGTGGAGACAGCATATATATGGGTCTTGTTTTCTTATCCATTCAGCAACCCTATGCTTTTGACTTGAGCATTTAAGCCATTTGCATTTAATGTGATTATTTGTAGATAAGTATTTAGTGACATTTTATTGTTTGACTATTTTCCTCTGTTTTGTTTTCTTCTTCTTCAAGCAAACCCTTTAACATTTGTTGCAGTACTGGTTTGGTGTTAGCAAACTCTAGCTTTTTCTTCACTGGGAATCTCCTTATTTCTCCTTTGATTTTAAATGATAGCCTTGCTGGGTGAAGTAGCCTTGGTTGTAGGTCCTTGCTTTCATCACCTTGAATATTTCATGCTGCTCCATTCTTGCCTGAAATATTTCTGTTGAGAAATCAGGTGACAGTCTTATTAGGCTCCCTCGTAGGTAACTAACTGCTTTTCTTTCGTGGTTTTTAAGATTCTCTCCTTGTCTTTAAGTTTCGCCATTTTAATTATGATATTTTTTGGCGTAGGCCTCTTTGGGTCCATCTCGTTTGGGACTCTCTGTTCTTTCTAGGCTTGTGTGTCTTTTTTACCAGATTAGGGAAACTTTTGTTCATTATTTCTTCAAATAGGTTCTTGATCCCTTGCATACTCTCTTCTCCTTCTGGTATTCCCATAATGAGGAGGTTGTTATCCTTTATATTGTCCCAAAGCTCTCTTAAGTTCTTCTCATTTTTTTTTTCCCATTCTCTTCTCTTTTTGTTGCTTTGGTTGGGTGTTTTTTTCTGCCTTGTCTTCTAAATCATGGTTTTTATTCTCTGCTTCATCTAACCTACTCTTTATTCCTTCCAGTTTATTGTTTATTTCAGATATTGCATTCTTTATTTCTGATGGTCCTTAGTGGATTTTATGTCTTTTTTCATGGTGTTGAGTATTGTTATAATCATTACTCTAAACTCTATATCTGATAAATTGCTTGCTTTCTTTCATTTAGTTATTCTGGAGAATTCTCTTATTCTTTCATTTGGAGACTGTTTTTTTATTGTCTCATTTTGGCTACCTCTTTGTGTTTGTTTCTATGTGTTACATAGATCTGCAAAGACTCTGGTGCAGAGCTATGTCAGACGCTTCCTATGACTGGCCCTGGGCAACCTGTTTGGAGCTATCAATGATCCACATCTTGTGGCTCCCTCTGCTGGGCAGAAAGTACTAGGCTGTGCACCAAGGCTGGCTTTAACCAGCATTGGGCCTGGGGGAGGTTCCGCTAACATATCAGTTCCTGTAGTAACACTGAGATTGCCTTCAGCTGTACTCCTCTGAAGTTGGGTTTAAGCTCCCCTGGGTGGGGTGAGAGGGATTCCTCATGTGGAACTATTGCTTCCCCTCAGGCTGATGACCCTTGGAGGGGAGTGCTGTGGCAGAGAAAGATGTCTTCTGCAGCATGGGAAATGACTCAGCACAGGGATTCTGGTGGCTTATCCTCAGCTCTCTTCCCAGGGGCACCACTCCAAACTCTCTTCTCGTGACTCTCCTCCACTCTACCTTCCCTCTGCTGGTGCCCAGGGTAAGTGGTTGCAAATGAAATTTTGTGTGTTGGCACTTTAAGAGGCTTTCAGCATCTCTAGCTGTCTCTCCCTGAAGGACAGAAACCTTGCTGCTTTTCACAGCTGGATGTTATTTGAGTTCCCTTCCCAGTTTTTGTGCTCTAGGCTGGGGATCCCAGCTTGGGGTTTAGACCCCACACTTCTCAGAGGGAACAATCCTGGCCACTGAAATAGCCCTCCAGAACTTCAGCTGCCACCTGTGGGAGCCCCGCCAGTCCTCTTGTGCCGCCTCTGCACTCCCTACCAGTTGCATTGCGGTGAAGCGGTTTCTTCCGTATGTCCGTTTATAAGGCTTCTTTTCAGCTAGTGTTCAGTTGGTTACTCAGGATGATTTTTCTGTAATTTAGTTGTAATTCCAATTTGGTCCCGGGAGAAAGTTAATGTAGTTTCCCCTTATTCCTTTGCCATCTCGGGTCTCTGCAGCTGTTATTCTTACTTTCACCCTCTAAATCTGTATTATATTTCTTCAGGCTTCTCTTTATGTGTAACTGCTATGGTAGTCATAGTATTCAAAGACAAGTGCTTCTGGTATCGGACATGATCAGGTTGTCTATGATTCTTAGATGGTACATATCATGTACTTTACTGCTCAGAGTGTCTGCAAGCTTAATGGTGTGCCTTTGTCTACTGTGTTCGTCAACTTTTCTGCCATGTGTTCCCCTCTCCGTAAATGCTTTCCCAATGACATTACAGGAACCCTGGTACACATTTAATTCCTGACCATGGACCTAAGAAACACATCCCCTCTATGCATAATATGTATGAAATTTTTGCCACCTTCAATTTGATGGTAACAAGTCCCAGAAGATGAATATCTGGTTTTATAATCCTAAAATAGAGGCTTAATAGCAAGTCATAAAAGTAAAGATTTGATTATAGAGATTAGAAGAATAGAAATTGGGTTTTATAGCAATTGAGTAACTGTTAAGAATACTTCAAACACTTTGAAAGAATCCTTAAAATACCAAGGTTTAAAACAAGATCTAGGTATGGGCTGAGGATTTTTCCCAAGGAAAAAAAATCCTACTCACTTAATTAAGCAACTTTAAAAAATTGTCAGTACAACTGTTTAAATATAATCTCTCAGAGTTCTAAAAGAACAAATTACATGGGAAAATTAGTGCTGAGGGCTAAGAAGAATGAAGGTGTTTCTTGACAATCATGTTTGGATTATATTCAAAATGCAATTTTAATCACTCTGCAATTTTTAAAAAGGTTGATGGTCTATTAGCGAGCTTTTATAAAAGCTTTGCAAGAGGTTAGATTTGTTGGGAAATATTTGTTAAGTAAAATTTTGCAATGTAAATTTTATAGCTTTTATTCATGAAAATTTCTGAAGTAATTGAGAGGTTAGACACGTAGTTACCTGAGCTACACTTTTAAATATGAGTGTCTGCAGGCTGGCAAAACATTTTTATCAATGAGGATTGGTTGCAACCTTAGCACAAGGATGTGGCACGTTAAAAAAGGTGTCATTAGGCTGGAAGCATCTAGCTGCCTGCGGGGTAGTGAACAGTGTGGTGGGAGAGCGTGGAAATTTAACTGACGTTGTCGAAGGATTCACAGAGCACTAGTTGCCAATCATGGCTAGAACCTAGGTCCTCTGAGCCCAAGCCAGTGACATTTCCTCATCCTCTTTTCATCAATTACAAAGACCCTGGGGGCCCAGATTCCTTGAAGTTGCTGTCTGTTCTTCACTTTCAGCCCTGCAACTGGCTGACTTTAACCTGCAGTGCTTCCGCGTAACTCCTGACCTTATGAGAAGGCACACATGCAAGAAGGAAGTGCCCTGGTCTACCTACTTGAGCCTTCTTGTGAGCATTTCTTCAGTTCAGCTGCCTTGATCTGTGGGTGGATTTTATGAACTAAAAATCAACCAGTGTTTCCATTTGCCAAGTTGCTGTTCGATAGTTTTACAATCTAACCATTCCACATTGCTCTCAACTGAAACTTGGCACACGTTTCAGTTGAGAGCAATATGGAAAGTTGACAACACAGATACAATTTTTCAATGGAAAATGGTGATTTTTGATTTACATGTAAAGCCAACAATGCACAATTCCCATGACTCAGGCCTTGTGCATGATTCTCAGATAATTTACAGTCAGTTACGGCTACATGATTTTGCTGCTTCCTACGAGGCTAGTGAATGCCATGGATTGAAGGCAGCTTTAGGTCTGAAAGAAAACTTCCAAATGTGTTGTGGTTTATATTTCTGTTGCGCATTTCATAGGCAGATCTGAGACTCAGGTAGCTCAGGTAGATGGGAAAATGAGGACCAGTTTATTGTCAAAATAAGGAAGAATTAAATGATTTAAGAATGTGAAGTGGAAATGATAAAATAGGAATTTCTGTTTCTTGGCATAATTGTGTAAACATTTGTCAAGGACAGGCCTGGATTTGTGCAGAAATATGGAATAGAAAAGGTTTGCTCACACCTCCATTCTCTCTCCCCATTCCAGACTTTTTCTGTGTGTCCCTTCATATCCTTTCCCATCCTCCCTTGTTTTCTGGATCCAAGTGAATGGCATTTAGAGGTTTCTTATTTTAACTCTTCAGGGAGAAAAGGATTGCAAAAATATTTTTGGTATGTCACAGCACATATCCAACAGTCTTAGCACCTAAAGATAAGACAACCCCTGCTTGAGGTTATCACTTTTTGAAAATGAAATTATAGTTTCATTTTTTTCTAGCTTCCAACTCCAATAAGAGGAAAAGGTAGCCATGAATTTTCTAAAAGTCTGAAATCAACAAAGTTGAATTTTATGTTGAAAAACAGTATCATTAGATATATTTAAAATGCAACTTTGCATATGTAGCACTTATAAAAGTAGAAGCCAAAAATTAAAGAAATTATTTAAAATATTTTAAACATCATTGTGAATATTAGGCAGCTTACAAGTGTAATTATATAATAAGGACAGACTAAAGAGTTTTTTACTTACTTTTTAAGTAAGTAAAACTTGGGACTTTTTTTTGTGGAGTTTGGAATAATGGCATGAATATCTTAAGCATCAAAAATTAATATGAACTCTGTCTTTTCTTGCCTGCCTTAGAATGTGAACTATCTAAATAAAATGCTCAAAAACAGAGAAAATTTAGATAATTGTTGTGATTTTACCAACAAAACCTCCTGCTCCAAATACCTGAAGTTGTTGCTATGGACAGGAAATATAAATGTCTGAGCAATAACTTTCTTGGTAAGGCTGAAGCCTTTCTAAAGGGATTTTTCTTCTTAAATACTACAAACATTTATGGAAAACCAGTTAAAAGTTAATTGTCACTCATGTAAAATTCACATTTAAGAAAAGTCATTTAATTGGATTCGTAAAGTTTCTTTTACTGATTCAACTAATTGGTAGCTAGATGCCCACTTACTCTGTTGTTATAAAACAAATACTTTTAAAATGTCAGTTTGATACATCTCTACATTTTATACTCAGTCTAACCCCTCTTTAGTAAACAAAACTTAAGATTCCAACAAAGTGGTAAATGGAGATTATCTATAGTTAATCTTATATACCTGTGTCTGCCAGTTATTTTCTATATTCCTGTTGCATCATGCCTTTGAGACACCATTTCTTTAGATTCATTTCACGTCTGTCTGCTTTGGTGAGTTTTCTCTGGGACAATACATCTTGAGTTGCCTGGCATCCCTTAATTAAATGCCACTCTGTAATGAGACTATTCTTTGGTCACTGGACTACTTTCTAAAATTGTTAAAGCCTGAAGATCTTAAATATAAAGCTGGCTGATGCAACTTACTTAAACTACAGTAAATTGAATTAAAGTGCTAAAGCTATGTTTTAAATTTATCGGTGTACTTGATTTTATTTATTTTTCAAAGATGGTAGGTCGTGCTTCCCATGACTCCCTGGCTATTTTTGATGAGTCAGAATTACTCTGGACTGGTCCTCTCAAAGGAGGGTCTGGTTTCAATGCACACAGTGAAAAGTGAATATGGTAGCAATAATTTGACATGTTATCTTTCAATCAACCCAAGATGCTTTTGGTCTATGTTTCTGCCTAACTCATTTGTTGTGGACTTAGATAATAAACATTTAGTTAATATTATGTATATAAAATAAAATTATGCTTATTTCACTTTATATATGATATTCAAATTTATATATGACATATTACATTTGAAGTATCTGTCACTACATTCCTTCATAGTTACTAATAATGGATGGTTGATTCTATAAGGTGTTTAAGTTAACTTAATTTTCACATATTTGATGCAAAGGGCTCTTTCTGTTAATTCTATCTTGGGGAATTTATCACCCCAAACTAAGAGAAGTCATGATCTTTTAAAAGTATATTTTATTGATATGCTCTTACAGTTGTCCCATTTTTTTCTCTCCTTTGTTCTCCTCTACCCTGCACCCCCACCCCACCAGCATTCTCCACACCACCCTTAGTTCATGTCCATGGGCCATACACGTAAGTTCTTCGGCTTCTTCATTTCCTGTACTATTCTTAACCTCGCCTATCTATTTTGTACCTACCATTTATTCTTCTTATCCCCTGCACCTTTTCCCCCATTCTCCACCCTCCCCTGCCTCGCTGGTAACCCTCTATATGATCTCCATTACTGTGATTCTGTTTCTGTTCTAGTTGTTTGCTTAATTTGTTTTTTTAGGTTCAGTTGTTGATAGTTGTGAGCTTGTTGTCATTTTATTGTTCATAGTTTTGATCTTTTCCTTAGATAAGCCCTTTTAACATTTCATATAATAAAGGCTTAGTGATGATGAACTCCTTTAATTTTACCTTGTCTGGGAAGTACTTTTCTGCCTTTCCATCCAAGAAAATAGCTTTGCTGGTTAGAGTAATATTGGGTGTAGGTCCTTGACTTTCATGACTTTGAATACTTCTTTCTAGCTCCTTCTTATCTATAAGGTTTCTTTTAAGAAATCAGCTGATAGTCTCATGCGAACTCCTTTGTAGGTAACTGTTTCCTTTTCTCTTGCTGCTTTTAAGATTCGCTCCTTATCTTTGATCTTGGGTAATTTAATTATGATGTGCCTTGTTGTGTGTTTCCTTGGGTCCAACTTCTTTGGGACGGCCTGAGCTTCCTGGACTTCTGGGAAGTCTATTTCCTTTGCCAGATTGGGGAAGTTCTTTTTCATTATTTGTTCAAATAAGTTTTCAATTTCTTGTTCTTCCTCTTCTCCTTGTGGTACCCCTATGATTTGGATGTTGGAACATTTAAAGTTGTCCTGGAGGTTCCTAAACCTCTCTGCATTTTTTGAATTCTTGTTTCCTCATTCTGTTCTGGCTGAATGTTTATTTCTTCCTTCTGCTCCAAATTGTTGATTTGAGACCCAGTTTTCTTCCCTTCACTGTTGGTTCCCTGCATATTTTTCTTTATTTTGCTTTGTATAGCCTTCACTTTTTCCTCTGTTTTGTGAGCATACTCAACCATTTCTGCGAGCATCCTTGTTATCAGTGTTTTGAACTCTGCATTTGTTAGGTTGGCTATCTCTTCATTGCTTAGTTGTATTTTTTCTGGAGTTTTGATCTGTTCTTTCATTTGGGCCATATTTGTTTGTCTGGGCACCCCTGTTATGTTGAAAGGGGCAGAACCTTGGGTATTCATCAGGGCAGGGCAACCTACTTTTCTGTGTTGTGGTGATGAATGTGGGGGTGGGGTCAGAGAGGGAACAATGCCACGCACTCTGCTTTTAGCTGGCTTTCAGCTACTTCCCCTGCTACCCACAAGCAAATTAAATCCTTCTGATGCTGATTCTCTGGCGGGTGGGTCTGTGTACATGCTGGGACCCTGTGGGTCTCTCCAATGAACAATCTTGTGAGGCTGGGAGTTTCTCCTGCCACTGCAACCTGCACAGATTTTTACAGCCAGAGGTTTTGAGGCTTTCTTTTCCTGTTCTGGAACCCTGGCTTGTGTGGTCTGTCTTGTTCCCTAGTGGCTCCTCCCAGTTTATCCACATGCAAGTGTGGGACCCCCTGGTCCTCCAGCCACCACCTTGTCATGCGTCCTCTATGCCCTGGCTGCTTGTCTCTGCCCCTCCTACCAGCCTGGATGAATGTTTCATCTTTAACTCCTTGATTGTTACACTTCCATACGGTCCAATTTTCTGGTAGCTCTGGTTGTTTTTTGTCTTTAAGTTTGTTGTTGTCCTTCTTTTGGTTGTGTGAGGAGGCAAAGTATATCTACCCATGCCTCCATCTTGGCTGGAAGTAGAAATCATGAGTTTTGAGGTCAGTTATATAGCTAAATCTATGTCATGGTATGATGCAGACAGAATTTGAAACCTCTGGCCCTGCCCAGAGCTCAGGTGGTTAGAGTATTGTCCTGATATGCCTGCTGGTTTGATCTCATACAGGAAGCAACCAATGAAGGCAAAAATAAGTGGAACAACAAATTGATCTTTCTTTCTCTAGCTCTCTCTCTCTCTCTTTCTCCCTCTCTCTAAGATCAATTAAAAAAAAAAAAGAATATGAAACTTCTGTAAGTTCCAAGTCTAGCAGGTGAAGTCCGGCTCAGGGGACCAGTAGGCCAGCTTCAGGTTCCCTTTGCAGCAGATGAATGTTCTTCAGAACAGGGCTCTCCTGGGGACACCATAACTGTCACACACAAGCAGAGCAGGTAAGCGGTTATGGCACCTAGAGAGGTGTGACCCTCAAGATGTGAGGCTGGGACTGGACTTGGATGTTGATTATTCCTGGACCACTGAAGGAATGACTCCAGTAGCAATTGGAATTCTTCTCGATGTTAACCAAAAATAATTTCAGCACCAGGGGTATGTTTATTGTGACTGGATGCCATGTTTGGATGGTCAGGTGATGCCTACAGTGCCTCATCAAAGTTACAGTGAAGAGGGAGACCATCCCGATTTCCCAGGGCCTTTCTGTTTTGTAATTTCATGAATGAGAGGAAGGACTGACCTTGCAGTCATGGTATGTGTAAGTGTTCAGGGTGTGAGGGCTGCTCTAGGGTCAGGAGATAAACTACCCCACCCTTTTCTCTAGACCTGAACAAACTCCAATGTAGACCCATTTAAGAGAATATGTGGTACTGTTAAGACCTTTTTAAAATGAATTTTTATATTTTCAAAGGGATTATTTCTTTCCAGGATGCCAAGAAAGATGGTCCAGATTTTCTTGGAGTCTATGAAACTCCCTACCCTTTTAACATTTTTGGAAGAGGGTGAATTTCTTTAGGCCTCCTGAATGCTCTTAGGTTTATAATTGACACTAACCCCAGAACTTCTGTTATCTTCCAGGAAGCATTAGATTTTGGTTCTTTATTTCTTGTGCTGTAGGGCAGAAAGATATGCATATAAGAGAGCATATTAGATAGGGAAAGAAGCTTGCTCTGTCAGGAAGTGTTATCTCTCTCTTTACCTTACCTTTTTTCATGTAATAATAACAATTAGCAGAGGGCTAGGGTGGGCCGAAGTTGAGGCTTCTGCTGCTGCTTCCAAGTCTCTTCCCCATGGCCTAGAGAAACTCCTTCAAAGCTCTGGATCTTGTCAGATTTCCATCAAAGCTGTAGACCCAGTTTATACTTTTTAAAAGTAAACTTTATTTTAAGATAGTTTTAGATTTACAGAAAATTTGCAAAGGAACTACAGAAAGTTCTCATATAGCCCACGCCCTGTTTTATCATTGTTTACATCTTACCTTAATATGGTATATTAGTTTTAAAGAATGAACCAATATTTATATATGAGTATTAACTACTTCACTCAGATTTTCTTAATTTCTATCTAACTATTCTTTTCCCAGGATCTCATCCAGCATACCACATTACATTTGGTCATTATGTCTCCCTAGACTCCTCTTGGCTGTGACAGTTTTTCAGATTTTCTTTGTTTTTTATGACCTAGATAATTTTGAGACATACTGAAATACCTGTCAGATATTTTGAAGAATCTTCCTCAATTGGGATTTGTCTGATGTTTTTCTTAGGATTTGATGGGGACTTTGGGTTTTTGGGATGAAGACCACAGAGGAAAAGGCCTATATTCATCACATCATATCAAGGATACAGATGATCAATGTGACTCATAGCTATTGGTATTAACCTTGATCACTTGGCTGATGTAAAGTTTGTTAGGCTTCTCCACCATAAAATTACTCATTTTTTCCTCTTTTCCATATTGTATTCTTTAGAAAGAAGCCACTATACATAGTCATCTAGAAGGATTTATCTCTACCATGTAAGAGAAATTACAAGGGTTTAGTGTGACTTATATAACTTAATTTATGTCATGGTATGATGCAGGAATGGGGAGTTATGAGGTGGAGGGTGGAGTATCTGCATAAATTATTTGTAATTCTTCAGCTGGACAATTTGTTCATTCTCCCCATATATTTACTTATTCAATCATTTATGTCAGTATAGACTTATGGATATTTATTTTCGACTGCGTTATAATCCAACACTATATTTTGTTTCTTAAATTTTCATGTTTTCACCATTGGAGGCTCTTCTAGTTGGTTCCTGTGTCCCTTTGACATTCCCCTATCTCAGTGCTTTTCTCTTTTTTTGAGTACTTCCTTTCTTTCTAGCACTGTAAGATGCCCCAGGCTCATTTTGTATATATTTTTTGCTCCAGTCCTGGAATCATCTATTTCTCCAAGAACTCCTGGTTAGATCAGTTTCTAAAGAATTGTGTTTTTTCATTCTCTCTAAGTCTTTCCTTGTATTTGGTGTATGCAACTGGGTCAATGCTTTTTTTTTTGCTTGGTCAACATTAAAACAGATTTTTTTTTAACCTAGAGAAGTCTGAACATATGCAAATAGGGTAATGAACACCTGTTTAGCCATCATCTAGCTTCAACAATATTACCTTGTGGCAAATATTATTTTATCTATACCCTGACCCACTTTATTTTTAATTTATTTTTTATTCATCTACTTTTAAAAATATTAAAAATTTTTTTTCAGTGACAGTTGACAGGAAATATTATATTAGTTTCAGGTGTACAATCCTGTGATTAGACATTATATAACTTACTAAGTGATCATCTCGATAAACCTAGTACCCATCTGACACCGTCCAGTCATTACAATGTTATTGACTATATTTCCTATGCTGTACTTTATGACCCTGTGACAGTTCTGTAACTAACAAACTGTATTCCTTATTCCCTTCACCTTTTTCACCTTTTTCACCCATCCTCCCTACCCTCCTCTCATCTGGCAACAGTCAAAGTGTTCTCTGTATCTGTGAGTCTGTTTCTATTCTGTTTGCTTATTTTGTTTTTTTTAGATTTAATTGTTGATAGAGATATTTTTATTGACATCCTATTCTTTATATTTTTGATCTTTGTTTTCCTTTTTCTTCTTAAAGGAGACCCTGTAGCTTTTTCTTGTCTGGGAAGCTGTTTATATGTCTTTCAATTCTAAATGATAGCATCTAGTAGATTGCTTTTCTCTGTTTTGCTTAGCTCTTTTTCTGGAGTTTTGTTCTATTCTTTCATTCGGGACATGTTTCTTTGTCTCCTCCTTTTGGCAGCCTCCCTGTGTTTGTTTCTATGTATTAGGTAGAGCAGCTACATCTCCTGGGCTTGGCATAATGGCCTCATGTAGTAAGTGTTCTGTAGAGTCCAGTGGCAGAGCCTCCCCAGTCACCCAAACTGGCTATTCTAGCTGTGTCCCCACCCCTTCCCTGTGTGAGCTGTGTATACTCTTCTGTCATAGTTGAGCCTCGATTGATCTTGACATGTCAATGGGAGGATTTTAACCCCAGGCTGATCTGCTGTAAGGACTGGCTGCAACTATCCTGGAGGATCAGCTGTGCAGTGGCCCACTCCTCGAAGTAGGACTTACTTCAGCAGGGCTCTGGTGCATGCTGAATCCACCTTTTGAGTGTGTCCTTTGTGGAGTAGCTTGGGTGGTACTTCGATGTGGTCTGAAGCTGTCTACCAGGTGAACTGACTCTTGGGCATCTTGGGAAGTGCAGGCCAAAGTCAGTCAACACCTGTGTTTTACCTGGG
>PVJD01010933.1:0-49860 GCA_004026545.1 Mormoops blainvillei
CCCTCCCAGCAGTGGAACAGTGTGTCTGGGTGCAGCGTTTCCTTAGCAGGGCTGTATCTGTGCCTCTCCAAACCTTCTGGGGCTGTCCCCTGCTCTTCATCCGGTTTCCATGTCCCCTTCAGGGGGAATCCTTCCTCATGTGAATGCAGATTCGTTGTGTCTGTGGCAGAAGGTGAGCTCAGAGTCTTCCTCCACCACCATTCTGAACCCTAAAGATCCAAAACGTGCCTCATTCAGTCATGGACAGGAGAGTGTCATTAGGGAGGCTGTGCTGATCGAGGTTCCACAGCACGAGGGGACCCCCGGGGTGTGCCCAGTGCTCCCTGTGCCAGGTTCTCAGATGGGGTCAGCGGTCGCCCTTCCTCAGAACCATGTAAAACTGTTGTTTGAAATTCAGCTTCCAGTGGGTGGGGATGGAAGAGTATATAAGGGGGATAAATGGTAACAGAAAACAATACAATTTAAAAATGTAAAAATAACTAAATACTATAAAAATAAATGATTAAAATATAATAGTAATAAATAAAAAATAAATATAATCCTGCTGTTTGCTCTGACTGGTATGGCTCAGCTGGTTGGCACATCGTCCCACAAACCAAAGGTCATGGGTTCGATTCACAGCCAGGGCACCTGCGTAGGTTGCAGGTTCAGCCCCTGGTCAGGGCGCATGTGAGAGGCAACCGATCAATGTTTCTCTCTCACAACCATGTTTCTCTCCCTCTCACTCTCCCTTTCTTCCCCTCTCTTCTCTAAAATCAATATGCATATCCTCGGGTAAGGATAAAAAAATAATAATAATAAAAATAAAATAAAATCCTCCTCCCTGGGTCGATGCCAGAGCAGCAGAGCCCTCCAAGGGTGAGTGGGGAGGCTTTGCTCAGTTAACAACCTCCCTGCACAAGTTCAGCCGCCGTGCTCCCCCGAGGGTCACTGACACTGAAGCGAATGGCTCGAGCCCTCTCAGGGGTCACTGGAAGATAAGTTTGTAATGATTCCTCACAAAATTAAAAACAGAGGTGCTGTATGATTCAGCAATTCTACTCCTGGGTATTTATCCAAAGGAAATGAAAACACTAGCTCAAAATATATATACACCCTCAAGTTTACTGTGGCATAATTTACTATGGCTGAGATTTGGAAACAACGTAAGCATCTATACATATATGGATGCATGGATGAAGATGATGTGAGATACACATATAATTTTAAGATTTCTTTCTTTTTGTGGATGAATAATATTCATATATATTCCATTTAACACTTAGAAGAGTCACGTGTATTAAATGGAATATATGTGTATATAAAATGGAATATTATTCAGACATAAAAAGAAGTCTTGCATTTTTTTTACATGGATGGACCTTGAGAGCATTACACCGAGTGAAGTAAGTCAGACAGATAAAGACAAATCCAGTACAATCTCCTTGATAATGTGGAGTCTTAAAAAAAAAAAAAGGAACTCCGATACAGAGAATAGGCTGGTTGTTGCCAAAGGCAGGAGTGGAGGTGGCAAAAAATGGGTGAAAGGGGCCGAAAAGCACAACTGCCAATGATAAAATAAATAAATTGTGGGGCTGTAATATAGAGCATAGTGACTACAGTAAATAATACTGTAATGTACATTTGAAGTTAGAGAATAAATCTTTAAAAAATATAGATGGTCGGTAGACATGAAAAATGTTCAATGTCACTTAATCATCTGAGAGATGCAAATTAAAACCACCGTGAGATATCACCTCACACCTGTCAGAATGGCTGTCATCAATAAATCAACAAACAACAAGTGCTGGCGAGGTCGTGGAGGAAAGAGAACACTAGCGCACTGTTGGTGGGAACGCAGACTGGGGTAGCAGCTGTGGAAAGCAACAGGGAAGTTCCTCGAAAAACTAAAGATGGAGCTGCCTTATGACCCAGAGATTCCACTTCTGGGAATTTATCCAAAGAAACCCAAAACACTAATTTGAAAAAAATATATGCACTTCTATGTTCATTGCAGCATAATAGCCAAGATTTGGAAGCAGCCCAAGTGCCCAGCAATAGACAAGTATATAAAAAAAGCTGTTGTATGGGTACAATGGAACATTACTTGGCCATAAAAAAGAAAGAAATCACACCATTTGTGACGGCATGGATGGGCCTAGAGGATATTATACTCAGTGAAATAAGCCAATCAGAGAAAGACAAATATCATATGATTTCACTTATATGTAGAATCTAACAAACAAAATAAATAGACAAAATTGAAGCGGACTAATAGACACAGAAATCAAACTAATGATTGCCAGATGGAAGGGTGCTGGTGTGGAGCCGGGTGGAAAAGTTGAAGGGGTTAAGAAATACAAATTTGTCCCTGGCTGGTGTGCTCAATGGGTTGAGTGCCCACCTGCAATCCGAAGGGTCGCTGGTTCCATTCCCAGTCAGGGTGCATGCCAGGGTTTCGGGTCGGGCCCCCTGTTGGGGGTGTGCAAGACACAACCGACACTGTTTCTTTGGCACATCGGTGTTTCTCTCCCTCTCTTTCTCCCTCCCTTCCCCTCTCTCTAAAAAATAAATAAAATCTTTTTAAAAAAGAAATTCAAATTTGTAGTTACAAAGTATTCATGAGGATGTAAAGTACAGCATAGGGAATACGTTCAATAATATTGTAATAACTGTGTATGATATCAGAAGGGGGCTGGAAATATCAAGGGGGTGACTTTGTGAAGTATATGATTGTCTAACCACTATGTTGTACACCTGAAACTAATACAAATAATATTGAATGTAAAGTGTAATTGAAAAATTTAAAAAGTGCTAATTCTGAGAAAAAATTGTGTGACTGTGTGGTGACAAATGTGCACTAGCCTTATGGTGGTAATCATTCTGCAGTATTCACTAACATTCAATCAGTATGTTACACTCTTGAAACTAATGTAATTTGTCAATTATATTTAATTTCAAATTAATTAATTTAGAGGCAGTGTTGCCCCCCTAGTATAACGTGGCTTTTTGCTTTTGTTTTTTGTTTTCGCTCCGGTAAGTAGACGAAAGAGGAGACGTAAGAACAGACCTGCCCGCCTTGATGGCGCCCAGCCCCCTGCTTTCTCTCCGCCTTCCGAAGGACGTGCATGATTGACTTTGCCTGTGTCCTTGTGGACACATATACATAAAACCATGACAATGGCTACTTGCAGGGACATGAGATAGAAGCCGAATGAGGAAGTTTGGCCGGCTTATGTGTACAATTCTGTATGTATGGATTTTCTTCCATAAGCACACATAAAAGTTAGAATAAATAACATATATGGAGATTCCAGTCAATATGGTGGCATAGGTAAACACCGCTTGCCTCCTAACACAACCACATCAAAATTACAACTAAATTAAGAACAACCATCACTCAGAACCATAAGAAATTGAGTTGAGTGGAAGTCGGACAACTATGGAACTGTAACAGGCTGGCCCCACATCTACATGTGGTTCATAAAAATCTGGGATGGATACCTGGGGAGCGAGGAGTCCCAGCCCCATACCAGGCCCACCAACCCAGGGATCCAGTGCCAAGCAGATAAGTCCCCTTGACTTATGGCTGCAAAAATGGGGGCAGGGGGATTGAGTTGGTGGAAGAAACTCCTGGAGTTCCAGGCAGTTCCTCTTAAAGAACCCACACGCAGACTCACCTACTCAGAGTTATTCCCTCTGAGCTCCAGCACTGGGGTAGCAGCCTGAAAGGCACCAATGACATACAGGGAGGAACTAAAGTGTGTGGCATCAAAGCGAGCAGAGGCCATTGTCCCTTTTCTAAGCCCTCCCCTTACAGATATGGCAAGCGGGTGCCATATCTGAAACTCCACCAACCTGGCTAACACTGTTTGACCCACCTTGGAGATCCCCAGAGACTCTGCCCCACCCAACTTATGGGCCCACCCAAGCTGCTTTTCCATATGAATGGCTGGTCTTGGCTCATGCTTCACAGCTTCCTGAATCCTCTCAAATAAGCACTGCTGGCCTCAGTGAGTCCCAAGTCCGGCACTAGCAGCAGCCAGCCTAGATTCACAGTTTGGCTTCGCCTGGAAATCTCCAAGCCCAGCAAAGGTAGCAGCCATCTCAGATTGCTTTACAGCTCAGGCAGGGTGCCCTGGGAAAAACACAGGTAGGGGCTGACCTTGGCCTGTACCACCCAGCAAACCCCAGGGCCAGCACACCCAGTAGACAGCTACAAGCTATGTCAGAGCACCACCACCCTGACCCTGAGCAGCTGGTCCTCCATGGAGGGTGGAGGTTTGTGGTCAGCGGTCACAGCCAGTCCCTGCAGCTGACTAGCCTGGGTAAACCCCTACCATTGATCTGCCAACAGCAACCAAGGCTCAACTACAAGAGGAGGGTATACTCAGCCCACACAAAGGGCACACCTTGAGTATCCAGCTTGGGTGATGGGTGAGGCTGTACCACTGGACCCTACAGAACACCTACTACATTAAGCCACACTACCAAGACACAGAGTCAAAGCAGCTCTACCAATACATAGAGACGAACACAGGGAGGCTGCCAAAATGAGGAGGCAAAGAAACATGGCCCAAATGAAAGAACAGATCAAAGCTCCAGAAAAAAGGGTAAATGAAATGGAGATAAGCAATCTATCAGATGCAGAGTTCAAAACACTGTTTATAAGGATGCTCAAGGAACTTAGGGAGGACCTCAACAGCCTAAAAAGGACCCAGTCAGAAACAAAGGATACACTAATTGAATAAATAACAATTTACTGGGAAACAACAATGGAATGGATGAAGCCAAGAATCAAATCAATGATTTGAAAATAAGGAAGCAAAAAACAGCCAATCAGAACAAGAAGAAGGTAGAATCTAAAAAAATGAGGATAGTATAAACAGTCTCTGGGACAACTTCAAACATCTAACATTTGCATCATAGGGATGCCAGAAGAAGAGAAAGAGTGAGAAATTAGAAATCTATTTGAAAAAATAATAAAGAAAACTTCTCTAATTTCATGAAGGAAATAGACATGCGAGTCCGGGAAGCACAGAGAGTCCCAAACAAGATGGATGCAAAGAGGCCCACTCCAAGACACATCATAATTAAAAAGCCAAAAGTTAAAGATAAAGAGAGAATCTTAAAAGCAGCAAGAGAAAAGAAGTTAGTTACCTACAAAGGAGTTCCAATAAGATTGTCAGCTTATTTCTCAAAAGAATCTTTGCAGGCTAGAAAGGATTAGCAAGGAATATTCAAAGTCACAAAAAGCAGGGGCCTACAACCAAGATTACTCCATCCAGCAAAGCTATCATTTAGAATGGAAGGGCAGATAAAGAGCTTCCCAGACAAGAAAAAACTGAAGGAGTTCATCATCACCAACCATTATTTTATGACACGTTAAAAGGACTTATTTAAGAAAAAGAAGATCAAAGCTATGAATAATAAAATGTCAAAAAATATATATCTACCAACAATTGAATCTGAAAAACAAAGCAAACAAGGAGAACAGAGATAGAATCATGGATACAGAGAGCATTTTGATGGTTGCCAGATGGGTGGGGAGTATCGGGGAATGAGTGAAGAGGCGAAGGGATTAAGAAGTACAAATAGGTAGTTAGAGAACAGCCATGGAGATGTGAAGTACAGTATAAGAAATAGAGTAGCCAAGGAACTTATGTGCATGACCCATGGACATGGACAATGATGGAGGGATTACCTGAAGGAGTGGGGGTCACCGTGTGGAAGGGGCCAAGGGGGAAAAATTAGGACAACAGTTATAGCATAATCAATAAATTTTTTTTTAAAGAAAGATGCCACAACACAGACAGCAGATGATGGTTCCTGAGTATGGAGCGAAAGGATTAGGGTTATAACATAATACAATCTTGGACCTTAAAGCAGTCATTTCATTTAGAAAAGTAGAAAAATTAGAGACTGCAGGTAGAATAAATATATTTCAAATAAATGCATGATGATGGACAAACTATAGCTTGTTTGTGGAGCCACTGGGTGGTGAGTGATACCTTCACAGAAGTATAAGTAGGACTGCCACTCATAGCTTAAGCCCGTGCTGCTAGAGGCTGCTTCTGTCAGAAACGCTGACACCTACCTATACCATTGCTGGGCTGTGACACAGGAGCCTTGAAGTGTGTGGAAACGCAGACCACTGAGATCCTGGAAAATACAGCTGAGGAGTCAGGGAATATAGGAAAGGGAGGGAGGAGGTCACCAGAAAGAAAGTTAGCCCACTCTGCCAGGTCCCTGCTGGAGCACGGCCCAGAAATGGCTTCCTCCTCCCTTCCATTCACAGGTCAAGCTGGGCTAGAACACTCCTGGTGTACCTCGGAGCTCCAAGCGGGGCACTCCCACCGAGCTGCTCACAGCCTGGAAGGTGGTGGGAGAGTGAAGGAAATATAAAATTCTCCGTGAATAATAGTAATACTGACACAGATATGCTTTGTGAGGGCTGTTTGGGGTCAGTGATATTAGCTGGGAAGTCACAAATGGGGAGCAGTAGTTTATATTGGCTTTACTACTGGTTTTACTGGGAAGCACCAGAAACAGCTGCTGCTATCCTGTTGGCTCTGCAGAGAGGAAACCAACGGTCAGAGCCCGCAGTGGTCAGACTGAAGCTGCAAGTCAGTAGATACTTAACGAGTGCTCTACTGCGCAAGTCTCCTTGGGCGACGCTGAGAGGAATAAAGTGAGAGATTCCTGCCTCAAGGAACTGAAAACTGCATGCCTGTGCACCACATCCTCATTATGAGGCGGGGTAAAGATCAGCATGTGGTTTTGCCCTGGCCAAAGGTTCTCTGCATTTTTGGAAGCCTGAAAGTCTGAAGACATGAACAGGTAAGAACACTCCGGAAGGGGGTGACACAAAGGAAAGGCCAGCGAAAGCGGGAGGAGGCATTAGTACAGGACAAGCAGTTGTGGCAAACCAGATACTACTCCACCTCCTCTAGATGGTCTTCTCTTCCATGGGACACTCCCTCCTGCTCCGGAGGGCGCTGGATGGACACATCCATGGCACCATCCCACAGAGCTTCATCCTTTTGGGAGCCCTGACAGCTCGAGGCTGGACGTGACCCTGTCCGCAGCTGTGTCCATTCTTCACAGTCAGCCTGGTGGCTGCTACCACCCTCATCATGTGTTCCACCCAGTCCACCCCCTACACATCCCCCCTACACATCCACGTGCTCCTTCCGCACCCAGATCCCTCCTGGGCCTCAGCTTCACCAGTGCCTGCAGTCCCAGATGCTACTGAACCTCTGGGGCTGCACAGGACCATCAGCTCTACAATTTCCTGTGACTGGGAGCTGCCACTGATCCCTGATTCCCAGAGCTCCGTGGCTGTGTGCGGACCCTGCCACTGTGGTCACCATGCACCCACACCTGGGTGACAGGCTGGCCTTCCTGGTCTGGGCGAGCAGGGGTTTTGGCACCTTGGTGCAGTTGCCCACCACCACGAAGCTGCCCTTCTCCCATCGTCACCAGATGGACAGCTTTGTGGGGGTCCCTGCCGATCCGCCTGGCCTGTGGGCACATGTGATCAGAAAGCCCCAGGTCTCAGTGGTCAGTGCCGTCTTCCCCAAAGGCTGCTCCCGCTCATCCTCGTCTCCCAGGACATGTGGCAGGGCAATGCTGGCACGCAGTCCCCGAGAGCAGATGAGAAGCAAGGCTCCCTGGGAACTCACCCTCCCACCCAGCTGTGTGCCCCTCCACTGCACCCTCCCTTCCGCTGCATCCAGCCCAGAGCCACCTTCCCAGCAGGTGGGGAAGTTGCTGGCCCTTTTTACACCGTGGTGACCCCCATTCTCACCTCCTCATCTTCTGCACCTTGAGAAACAAGGGCTTGAGGGGTCTCTCGGGAGGCTCTTAGGACTGACAGACGCTCCCGCGAGGGTGCAATGGGGACCCAGCCTTGGGACACGGCTGCTGTGCGGTTAGTGGCGCCCAGCATTAGGAGGGCGGAATCCTGCGCGCGGGCATCTCGGCCCCGGAGCGCTGAGGCGGAAGGCCAACTGCCAGGGACCCACTGCGGACCCCGCCCAAGTGGAGGAGGGTTACGTCGCTCCAGGCGGGCTGCGGGTGGGAAGTGCGCCGCGCGCCTTTACCTTACGCGAGGACCTACCACGAGGGCTTCCTAACGCGCTCTGGAGGAGGTCAGGCAGGTGGCAGCAGGTGCAGCCTGAGCGCTGGGGACACGCCGGAGAGCACTGGAGCGGCCTTACAAGCCCCGAGGCTTCTAGCTTCTGAGATGGGCGCTGCTGGGTGCGCTGCCGTCCACCGCTGCAGAAGTCTGACTCGGCTCAACCCTCCACTGCTGACCCGGGGCACGGCCACAGGCAGCGAGAAAGAAAAAGCTTTGCTGGGATCAAATGAGTAAGGACCAGAAAACAGGACGCAAAGGGTAAAGAGGCAACCTCCTCTCCAGCACCCGCCAGAGGCCCACCCAGTCGTGTCACCCCGTACGCACGCCTGATGCCCAGTTAGCAACCCGCGTGCAAAGCAGACCCCGGGCTGCTCACCGCTGGCCCTGTCGCATGCAGAGCTGACTGGCACCGGGTGGATTTGCAGCTGCAAGACACTGGCTTACAACTCTCAACACTGCCAAAGGAATCCAACGTTTGGATTAAGAGGAAGGCACGCTGTGACCGCGTTATGGCTTCAGCTCAACGCCATCCCCACATCTCCAGGGGTAGGATAATGACAAGCAGCAGATACGTGAGTTCTCCTTCAGGAAATATCCTGAAGAAAGCAATAATCTCAAAATGGTTATGACTAAGGCACTGTCACTGCGCTTGCTATCCAGGATTTATTTTAAAATACACATTGTATTTTGAGATAATTGGAGATGTGCGTGCAGCTGTAAGAATTAATGAAGAGCTCCGTGGACACATTATCCGGTGTCCACCAATGGTAAGTAACGCCTAGCAAAACGTCACGGCCAGCATATTTACATCGATACACAGAAGACACAAAGCATTTCCATCCCAAGACTCCTTTATGTCACCCTTTAAGGCCTGAAAAATAAAAGGCCAAGGTGAATGGCAACAAGCATTTATTTGAAATCAAAAAAGGATAACTATTCAGGAAGCACTGATTCAGACGAAACCCCAGTGTTCCGGTTAGAAGGTGAAGGCGAGGTGTGTCTGTAAGAAAGGGAAGGGGAACAATAACATCAGAGAAGGAAAGAATTTCTGTTGGTGCAGGTGACAGAACATAATGACACTAATTCTAAACGATGTTAATTTCAGTCCAGTAATCACGGGTCCTACAGTCACAACCTCTGCTTTCCGGTTATCTTTGAAAACAAGTCTTTGGGACACCATGTTTCTCAGGCCCCCTCCAAAGGTTATTTTGTGCTGTTTCAACATCCCAAAGGTTCAAGGCATAAGACATGCAACGTTGTCCTTGCGGGGTGGCGGTTCTGGCTCCATTCGAAAGTGGCTCCATGTTCATTCCTTTTTACAAGCCACAGCGGCTCCCCTCACAGCACCATCACTCCCCTCAAGCCCTGGCAACAACTCATCTGTTCTGTGTTTCTACGTATTTGTCAATTCAAGTATTTTCTACAACTAGAATTACACAGTATGCCACCTTTCAGGGTTGGCTTTTTTCACTCCGCATAATTCCCTGGAGATTCATCCCGGCTGTGGTATGTTCCTTTTATAAATAGTCTGTTCCTCTTATCACCACATAGGATCCCATGGTGGGACATCTGGGTTGTTTCCAGTTTGAGGTCATTATGAATAAAGCTGCCGTGAACACTTATGAGCAGGCTTTTGTGTGTTCACTAGAATTGCATCTCTGGGTTACATGCTAGTCATGTAGTAAATGCCAGTCTGGTTCTGTAAGGAGCTGACGCATCCCCCACAGCGTGGCGTGCGATTCACTGTCCCCATCCGCAGCACGTGAGCAACCCTGCTTCTCCGTGCCTTCACGAGCCCTAGGGGTTGTCACTAATTTTTTTTTATTTTAGCCATTCCGACAGACGTGCAATGATATCTCAGTGTGGTTTAATTACAATTTTCCTATTTGCTATTGATAATAAACACTTTTTCATCTTTTTATAAGCATATCTTTTTCCACGCATCCTATATTTTACCTATTTTCTAATTGGCTTTTCTTGGTGAGTTAGACATTTCCTCGTATATTCTAGATATGTCTTTGTCAGACATGTACATGGTTGGGAAATATTTCCCCAGCCGGTAGATCGAATTTTTATCACTTTAACAAAATCACACAGCAACCATTTTAAATTTTGATGAAGTCTAATTTACCATTTTTCCTTTTGTGGACCATGCATTTGGTGTCATATCTAAAACCTCTTCACCAAACTGTAGAAATTTTATTCCATATTGTTTTTTAAAAGTTTTATTGTTTTATACTTTACATTTAATTCCATGATCCATTTTGAATTAATTTTTACCCAAAGGTAAAGGTTTAGGTCCGGGTTTATTTACTTATTTAACCTCTGGATATCCAATTGCTCCAGCATTGCCTGTTGAAAAGAGCTTCTTTGACTTTAAGTCTGGAATGTATGCATACGAAACAAGCAAGCAAACAAACCCGGTGACCTCACTCTCATGCTGTTTTGGGGTCCTGAGGTCTCCAGCTGGTCTGCCTTCTTCTCTACTTTGAGTCTTATGCCTGTTTTATATACAATGTGCACAGTTTTCCATTGGAAAATTAGATCATTCTTCACAGAAGTGGCATTCAACATGCAAGGGAGCTCAGAGAGTCCCAAACAGGATGTACCCAAAGAGGACAACCAAGACACATCACAATTAAAATGCCAAAGGCTAAAGACAGAGAATCTTAAAAGTAGCAAGACAAAAGCAGTTCGTTATCTACAGGGGAGTTCCCATACAACTGTCAGCTGATCTCTCAACAGAAACTTTGCAGGTTGGAAGGGACTGGCAAGAAATATTCAAAGTGAGGAAAACCAAGGATCTACCAGCAAAGCTATCATTTAGAATCAAAGGACAGATAAAGAGCTTCCCAGACAAGAAGAAGCTAATGGAGTTCATCATTACCAAACCAGTGTTACATACATAAAATGACAAACGGCCTCCTTTAAGAAGAAGAAAAAGAAAAGATCATAAATTTGAATGAAAAAATGTTAATAAATGCATATTTATTGACAATTGAATTTAAACAAACAAGCAGAACTGAAACAGACTCATAGAGACAGAGAACAGTTTGATGGTCGCCAGATGGGAGGGGAGATGGGAGGATAGGTGGAAAAGGTAGAGACAGTAAGAAGTACAAATTGATTGTAACAAAATAGTCACAGGGATGTAAAGTACAGCATGGGGAATATAGTTGATAATATTGCAATAACTGTGGATGGTGTCAGATGGGTGCCAGATATATTGGGATGATCACTTAGTAAGTTATATAAGTGTCTAATCACTGAGGTGTACGCCTGAAACTAATAATGCATGTCAGCTGTAATTGAAAAGTAAAATGATCTTTTAAAAAGTAGTTGCATTGTGGGGTCTTCGTAAATATTTAGATAGTCCTCTGGGTCACTGAGGGGCAAGCTCGAAGTCCATCTGAAGTTCCTAGTGCCCAGAAGGTTTTCTTTCTCTTTCCAGCATAGATTTGTGTTTTTAATACATTTTATCTGCAAGTCCAGGTGTCTGCACCAGGGAGGCAGTTGGCTACAGCTCACTTCATGTAGACCCAAATACCAATACCTGGATCAGAGTGACTTCAAGTGCTGGCTCTAGACCAGACAAAGAGTTTCCACCCAAACATCAGTCGCACGCTGCTTCCTTTACTGGGAAAGCCTTACCATGAAAAAAAGTCAGCTTACCTACAAAGCACACCTGACGATGTCATTGATTTACAGTTTTACACAAGGCCCTTACATCAACAGTCCACAGGCCACAGTCTAGGTGCAACCCTCTTTGCTGAGTTGTGGCGCTGTATGCAAGGAAGGGGTCAGACAGGGAACAGTGCCATTTGTTCAGCTCTTGTCAGGCTTTCAGTCATTTCCCCTGCTACCTACAAGCCAATTGGACCCTTCTGGTGCTGATTCCAAGGTGGGTGGATTTGTGTACATTTTGGGACCCTGTGGGTCTCTCCAACAAACTCTCCTATGAGGCTGGGATTTTCTCCTGCTGCTGCAACACACATGGGTTTGTACAGCCAGAGGTTTTGGGGCTTTCTTTTCCCCCACTGGAACCCTGGGTTGCATGGTCTGTCTGGCTCCTACATTGTTCCTCCCGGTTTGTCCTCACGCAAGTGTGGGACCACCCAGTCCACCAGCCGCTTCCTTGCCACGCATCCTCTCTGGCCAGGTTGCCCGTCTCCACCCCCCTGACCAGTCTGAATGAATGTTTCTTCTTTAACTCCTCGGTTGTGGGACCGCCATACAGGTTGATTTTCTGGCAGTTCTGGTGGTTTTTTGTTTTTAAATTTGTTGTTGTTCTTCTTTTGGTTGTGTGAGGAGGCACAGTGTATCTACCTATGCCTCCATTTTGGCACAAGTATATTTATTAATGATTTAATGCTATGTGAAGTGCTGTAGATTAAATGCTCCTGGGATGAGGTAAATCCCAGGTGATTTCTTATAACTGAAGGCAAAATGCATTTTCTGCCCACTAGTTTTGCCTCTGAGTGTAGGCTCCATGATCTCAAAAGCCTTCCTTTGCATGATTTTCAGTCTCCTCTCCAACCACAACTGACATTTCCACCTTCAGAGTTAGGGTGAGTGGATTCCATTTTCCATTCATGACAACTGAATTATTCAGCAAAGAGATTTTTTTAAATTCATAAAGCAATTTAATTTCTCTTTAGTAGTTTAGATAAATAAGTAAAGAGATCTCTAGGCACCCTTTTTTAAAATTAAAGAAAGAAAACCATTTAACTCAATAAATACAACCAGGAACAATAACCATGAATTATTTTATTAGAAAATATCGGTTACAAAATTAAAAATAAATAAGTTGCTGCCATAAAATCGCAGCATAATATATAGTGAACTTGTTCCGTTATGGTCAGTTAAGAAAAAGATGACAGGCGTAAACAGAACAAAGAAGGGGAACGGGCATGAGGGGAAGTGGTTTGGAGAGAGTGAAAAAAGGAAGACGCCGGAGAAAGTGCTTTACTGAACGAGTTGGTTATACAAGGTCAGCAAGAGGAGCTCGTCCTCTGACTAAGTGCTGTGCCAAGAACCACGCCACAGGGACAATTTCGTCGCCCTCGGGCCTTAGGGGTAAGGAGATGCTTGTGGCCTCTCTCAAAGGCACTAGTGGCAAGCTCACCCCCCCCAAACACAGGTCCGAGGGCTGCGGGGCGGTGGCCTTCCCCCAGGCTGGAGGCAGGCTCCCTCACACCTGTGCCCCTGGGGCGGCTGGGCTCCCCTGGGGGCCAGCCCTGCTTCCAGCACTACTGAGGAGGCTCGAAGACAATGGTCAGCTCTGGCTTTTCTTCTTGAAGTGTTTCTAACGCGCAGATTGTCTCATAATTGAAGTACATTTTACACAACCTGTAAAAACAAATAGAGAGCCTTGAGTTATACTCTTCAGCTGAACCCTCGGAGCTTCGGCCTCAAACACCTCCGCTTGCTTCCCTCGCTCTCTCACGCTCCCCAGGGCTCCGGAGCTGCACCTCACACCTAATGCGGTTTGTGTTCCGTTTGAGCCTTCAAGTTTGAAAGTGCTTAAGCATATGCAAATGTAGAGAGAAGAATGTGATGAAACCCCTATGCCCTTTACACCCAATGTGACAATTAACGGTTAATCCTGTTTCGATTAAACACAGCATGTCATCCATAAATGGTTCATGGAATGACACTAAATTAAGAAGGCTTTTTAAACATAACCACAATGTCATTTTCGCAGCTTAAAAAGTTAAGTAGAATTCCTTAATATCAACATATGTCTAACAGGTTTAAATTTCTTCAGCTGTCTGATCATTTTTTGTGTGATGTTCATTTATCATGAGCCACATAAAGTCCCCACGGTGCCATTGCTTGTTATGCCTCTTGAGTCTTCTTCAACATAAATTCTTTCTCCCTCTCTTTTTTTAAATTTTCCATGCCACTTAACTGAGAAAACATACTATTTGTCCTGCCCCATTTCTAACAACTGTGATTTGATTGTGTTGTGGATTGAAAGTGTATGTTCCCAAAATTCCTATGTTGAAGCCTTAACCTCAACATGATGGTATTTGGAGACGAGCCTTGGGGAGGTGATTGGGTTACATGGGTCACTGGGTCGCTCCTCACTATGGGATCAGTGTGGCTCCAGGAGGCGACACCAGTGTTCTCGGTCTCTCTGCCATGCAAGCACACAGCATGAGGGCGCCTGCTGCCAGCCCAGAAGAGAGCTTCCCCAGAAGCCTTGCCGGCAGCTTCGGGCTCCCCTCCCACCAGAGCTGTGAGAAACTGAAGGCCCGTTGTGCAAAGTGCCCCCCATTGGTGCCATTTTGTTGTGGCAGCCAAGGTGATGGGGCAGGCTGAGTGCATCTGTGACCACACCTGTCTAGGTGGGGCCTGTCCCGCATCCCCAGAGTGGCCTTCAGGGCTGGGTCAGTGATCCCCGTGCAGCAACAGCCCGGCTTCATCCTGACCAACCCCTCCCTTTGTTCCTCTAGCTCCCTTAGCTCTGGGACGGTTGGCTTTTCCACTGTGTCGGCCCAAGGACGCAATGCGGACTCGAACTTCTCTTCAAACCCACATTCCAGTCGTTCTGGCCTCGAGGTCATGGACAAGGACAGAGGTCCCTGGGCTAACAGAATTTGTACTCCTGGTGTAGCACATAGATGAAAAATAAACGAGAAAACAGCCTAGCACATACGATGTGGTCAACACTGAGAGGGGAAGGAGGAGAGAAGGGGCCTGCTGTTCTCAATAGGATGGCAGGAAACACTCACCCAGAGGGAGCTCTTTTGGCAGATCATCTGAGGGGGTGCAGGGACGAGGCCTGTGGGTATCCAAAGAGGACAGTCCCAGGCAGAGGGGACAGCAGGCGAAAGTTCAGGGAGGACAGTTATCTGCATGACAGTGCGAGGAGCAGAAGGGACAGGGCGAGGAGAGGACGGACTTGCAGAAGCCGCACGGTTAGATCACACGGGGTCTTCAGCGCTCACTGTGAGTGTGACAGGAAGTCCCTGGCGCGTGTCAGCACGGGGGACTCCTGTTTCAGCTGCACGCTCCCTATTCTATGTCAAGAAAATAGATGTGGAGGAGCCTGGCAGACGCCAGCATGACAGTCCAGACAAGTGGTGACAGTGGCCTGAACCGGCATGGGAACCACGAAGATGGCGAGAGGCGCTCAGCCAGCAGGCCAGCCGTGGGGCCAGAGCGCACAGGACGTGCCGACTGAGTGGTCGTGCGGAAGGAAGCAGGACACCAAAGGTGGCGCCAGCTTTGTCTGGCCTGAGAAGTTTGGACAGTTGCCAGACTAAGAGAGGGAAGAAGCAGTTTCTGACAGAGTGGAACAGCTGGGTTTGGCTTTGAACATGTAAGTCTGGGAGGCTTATCAGACACCCAAGTGAGCAGGGCAGATAAGTGTTTGGACATGGTATTCACGGAGATATAAACCGGGGGGTACAGTGCATACGGGGTGAAGCCAGAAGCCTGGGAGATCTCCACGAGGGAGAAGGTGTAGAGAAGAAAAATGAGGCGGTGGCTGAGCCCCAGGGATTTAGCGTGTAAAGGTCAGGACAACCAGCAGCAAAACCGAAGGCTGAGCAGAAACGGCCATGAAGTAGGAGGAAACCTGGAGGACGGCATGTGGCACCTACAGCCGAGTGAAGGGGCCCTTCCTAGAGAGGGAGGGGTGTCTGGGGTGGGGGGCCGGGGGAATCCCTGCACAGAAGGGAGCCGGTGGCTGCCCCCCACTGAGCTGGCTGAACATGATGGAACTCCCTCTCCTCTACGAAATCCTCGAAAACGAGGCCAACAATACCACCCCTCTACGCCAAGACCCTCTCAATCAGGACATGCCGTAGACAGTTCTAGGTCTGCAGAGTCCGGGCCCCTGCAGGGAAACAGAGCTCCATTTGACTACTGTCACTGGGCCTTACATTTTCTTTTAAGAACAGGGAGGAAAAGTCTTTTCGCTCCAACTGAACCTTGAATATTCGGAATGCCTGGATGGAGCTGAATCCGCAGTTCATGACTTGTCTAACCTTTTCCTAAAATATCTGCAACAGCTGGCCCGGGCCCAGCTTCGCCCTGAGTGCAAAGGAACCACCCTGGATTTCGGCCGGTGGCCAACTTTTCGTCAGAACTGGGGCCCTGCCCCTCACTCCCCGAGGGGAGCACTTACTGAAGGCTTTTCAGGAGGCAGCTCTGCTGTCTCAGTACTTCGCAGAACAGCATGACCCCAAGGTCGCCCAGGTCGTTGCCGCTCAGGCTCAGCTGTCGCAAGCTCCTGTTGGAGGTCAGGAGTGTGGAGAGGTCCCAGCAGCAGTGTGAGGAGAGACCACAGTTGTCTAGTCTGCAAGAAAGCGAGCAATTCAAAGAAAACATCCCTTTACCCTCCCCCGGGTCTCCCTGAGCTTAGCCTGTAATGTTTCAAATAAAAACTGCAGGATGGCCCTGGCTGTTGTGGCTCAGTGGATTGAGTGCTGGTCTGCAGACCAAAGGGTTGCTAGTTCGATTCCCGGTCAGAGCACATGCCTGGGTTGCAGGCCAGGTCCCCAGTAGGGGGCACACCAGAGATGTTTCTCTCCCTCTCCTTCTCCCTCCCTTCCCCCTCTCTAAAAATAATAAATAAAACTACACACAAAAAAGTGCAGGATGTACAAGCACGGAGTAACTGTATGCACCGTGGTTATTCTTTACAGATGAGAGTATTTTTTTTCCAGGCTACTGGATTATCCAGATCCAATTAGCAGTAGCAGTTTCTGAATTGATTTTTGCAAATTTGGTGTCTCCCCATAAACTTCCTTAGAACACAAGAGCCACACCACCCACACCCTTGCAGTGCAGAGGTTGGTGGTGAGAGGAGCCCCGGCCGTCACCACCACACTGCCTGGAGGGAGGGTCCCCTAGCCCTGTGGCTCAGTCACAGGTCAAACTCAGATGGTAGCATCACTTCTTAGGCACGGATGAACTCATTGTCACTTTCCCCACCCCACCCCCACTGGGACAGGCTAAGGAACTTACTCCAACATCTGAAGCTTGCAGTTGGGGTGCAAGAGTCCCTCACACAGCAGCTTCACGCCCGTGTCTCCAAGAGCGTTGTCCCGCAGGTAAAGGTGTGTGAGGTTCTGGTTAGCACTGAGCACTGAGGACAGAGCTGGACAACAACCCGGCGTCAGACCCGCCTTCACCAGCCTGCAGAAGAAGGGGGACGAGAGCACTCGTCAGGGTGCAGCCTTCCTGGGACGCCACACAGCCACCTCGCCACGGAGCCCCGACCCATTTGAAAAGCTGAATCCACCTTCGCAGAGGGTCCGAGCCAGCTGCACGGATAACCCGAGGAAGCATAAATCCCTGTCTCTGGCCCCACAAGACACACAAGCGACATTCTCAGCAGATGCCATGCTGGGGTCAGAAGAAGAGAGGTTGAAAGCAAACCCAGCCAGACGCCTCCACAGTTCTCCTCCTCCTCCCCCAGAGGCTGGCCGGGAACGCTCCTCCCCACCACTTCTTCCAGAGCGACATCCCAAGTGGTCCTGCAGCACTGCGGGACCTGCCTCGCTTGATTCTTACATCAACCAGGCAAAGTGGCAGTGCCACCGTCAGTGTCGCATAATTTTTACAGATAAGAAATCTTAAGCTCATCAAAGTGTGTGTTTCTCTTAAGGTCAAAGAGCAAGTGTGCGATGGAGAGGGTGCCCAGACTTAAGCCTTCTGGGGTCACTCTGCCCGCTGCCCGCATGTCCACGGCACACCACCATTGCTGTAAGCACCCCTGGAGGCAGAAAGCCCTGACCACGCATTGCACTCATTGGTATTAAGAGTTTGGATGCACTACTTTGAGGTCAAGTAAGCTTATTTTCTCACCCAACGAGATCGTGCGGGCCCTCGAATAGAGAGCGGCCCCTCCTGCATAGCGCGCAGAGGCGGGGCGCAGTTACGGAAAGGCACGTGTGCGAGGCCTCCAACCAGGCCTCGGTTGAAGAACATATCATACAATCACATTTCTTCACACTAGAGTCTTCAACAATCACATGTTGCTGAGCTCGAGTGTGTCTGAGAATCAGGAGAAGTGGGAAACACAAAAGTCGTTCAGACGGTGGAGCGCATCGAGGGGGCGGAGCGCTGACCTGCCCCCTGCTCTCCATCTTCGCCTCAGAGCGGAGAAGTCCGAGTCAGCAAGGACGGAGAGGGAAGTGGACCCCAGAGGGATGAGCAGAAACCAAGCACGTCGCAAGCAGCTTCTAGTAAGTTTTGTCTCCAGCTAAGAAGAATTTCACCACAGGGTCCTGAGTAAACATGCAGAAGGGATTTGCAGGATCGCTGGCTATTACAGATCTACTGTTTGTATCCCTCTAAAACCCGTATGTGAAATTCGTAACTGCCAATGTGATGGTGTTAGGAGGTGGAGCCTTTGGGAGGTTTGATCAAGTCTCCAGTGTGGAGGCCCTGAGGTGGAGTCAGTGCCCTTCTAACTGAGACCCCAAGAGCACCCTCGCCCCGCACTGGGTGAGGACTCAGTGGGAAGGTGGCGGCGGGCCGGAAGAGCCCTCGGCAGGAACCAGGTCACATGTTGGAGCCATGATCGTGTGCTTCTGACCTCCAGAACTGTGAAAAACGTTTGCTGTTTAAGCCACCCAGTCTGTGGTGGTTGGTTAGAGCCGCTCAAACAGACTAACACACTGGTAAAATGGAGACCATTCCAGGAGGCTGGAGGCAGACATCGAAGACAAAAAAAAAAAAAAGAATACTTTGAAAGTTATAGAATGGCAAACATTACCACCATTTCCAGAAAAGGACTAGAAGGGATTTTGAAACGGATGTTTGAGGAACACGGTGAAGTGGCAGCAGCCACAAGCAGACGGAGAGGCTGCTAAGAATAACTCACCTCTGAGTGATCAAAATGTCGGCAACCACGGAGACTGACGGATGCAGACATGCAGCAGGTACTGAACTGCTGAGCAAATCGAACACGCAAGCCCTCCCAACCAGTCCCCTAGGTCGGGGAAGGCAGCCAACATTGTGTGTCTTGGCTTCAACCAATCCATTCAACTCCGTTCCACACTTATTGAGCACAGATATTGCCTCATGCGCCATATTAAGTTAAAAATATATATATTGCTTTTTAAAATTTCAATAATGATATCTGTCTTTTGTCACAAAAGAAGTCTCACAAAGAAAACTGAGGACGAAGATATTACACTTGTTGAATATTTACTATGTACCTGGCTGTGGGCAGGTGACTTTTAATGGGATCAGCTCATTGAGCCATTACTAAACCAAGATACAGGTGCTGTTTTTATCTGTATTTTTAAATGGAAAAACGACAGAGGATGAAAGAAATTACTTCAGGGCTGAGAAGAAGGGGCTGGGCATGGGAGAGTAAGGGGCCCGCCAGGCCAAGGAAGGTGGTGTGCATGGGTGCAGGAGAGGGGGCAGGAGCAGATTAAGGTCGGTCGAGACCCTGGGCGCAGAAGAAAGTATTGGGTCCCTTAAAAAGAGAGAGAGAGAGAGAGAGATAGGGGAAAAAAATACACGTCATCAGAAGTCAGGGCCCAGGGCATGCACCTGGGGCACCAACCGTTAAATCTGCCTCTGGAGGGTGGAAGAGCAGGCCGCACTCTTGGGACCAGAAATGAATTCGTCATAACTCGAAATAGAGTGGAGGGTGTGGTGGGCAAAAGGGCAGAGCGGCCTCTCGCAGTGGCCAGGGACAGCCTAGCAAGCCCAGGTCGGATACACGCTACCAACTTTACTCTGACTTCAAAGGAGCTTTTGAAGGTATTTTAAGCAAAGGCTCAAAGTGATCAAATCTGCATTCGAAAGCTCCCTCTGGTGTTACTTAAAGGAAACATTAGAGGTAGAGGGAAACTGAAAGTTTTTTGTTATTTATTTATTTTTTAATTAGAATTGTCCTCTCAATAAAATATAATAAATACATAAATAAATATTGTTGTCTCAATGACTGGGAAAAAAAAATCCCCCCCACTCTTTGTTTCAGTGGAATTGACTTCAGACTGAGTTCTGGCCTCTCTCCTGAATTGCAAGGGCCTTAAATAAAGTTTTCCTCTCCCGCTCGAAAAAAAAAGAATTGTCCTCTCTTTACCGGCTATTCAGCCTCCTGGGAAGTCTGGATATTCAACAAGGCTTAAGGAGGGGCAGGAACAGGACAATGGGTGATGTGGGGAGTGGGTGACAGAAGTTGAAGGGTCCTGCAAATGCTTGGTGTGAGACACTTGTATAGTATTGGGGTAAAGAGGTAACAGCCTGAAGTTCAAGAAAAGAAAATCTGCTATCCCTAACTAAATATAAAATGCCTAATAGTTTTGCTTCATTAATTCCACTTGTATATATCCACCTCAAAAGAAATATACATACAGAAAGTTCTGTGTACAGATACGCTTTTGTCAGAGTTGCTTGTAACGGCAAAAAACTAGATACTAACCGAAAGTTTTGCCATTCCATCAGAAGTTAAATAAATCGCCAGAACGGATGCCATGGGACACCCGCCCAGTCTGTAGACCGGGGTGCACCAGCCCGGCAAGGCGGTCAGCGGAAAGCAGAGCATAGGAAAGCAGTCACACCGTGATTCCAGTTTGGGCAGAAAGATAGAACATTCTGGTTTGAATTGTGCTGCCCCCAAACTTCATATTTTAAAGTCCTAGCCCCCACTATTTCAGAGTGTGACTTTATTTAGAAATAGGGTCATTGCAGATGTAATTAGTTAAGGCGAGATCACTAAGGTGAGCCCTCATCCACTGTGAACGGTGTTTTATAAGGAGGGAAAATCTGGACACAGACAGACACAAACCGGTTTAGAGAGTGCACCATGTAGGGGGAAGGCTCAGAGTGAGGTGATGCATCTGCAAGTCAAGGAAAGCCAAGAAGCACCAAGCAGCCTCCTCAGTCCCCCCTCCCCCACCTCAGAAGGAGCCAATGCTGCCAGCACCTGGCACTTTCAGCCTTCGCTACTGAGAGACAATAAAGTTCAGTTGGAACACTCTATACAACAATGGCAAAACACACGTTTTTCTCAAGTGCACGTGAAACATTTGCTAGGATAAATAGTAAGTTAGGCCACATGACTAGTTTTAGCAAATTCAAGAAGACTGCAATCATACCAAGTACCTTCTCTGACTACAATGGTATGACACTAGAAACCATTAACAGAAAGAAAACTAGAAAATTCAAGAATACAAGAAAATTAAACAACACTCTCCTGAATAACCAATAGGTCAAAGAAGAAACTATAGGGAAAATAACATAGTATCTTGAAACAAACAAAACACTGAAAATACGATGTGCCAAAACTTATAGGATGCAGAAAAATTAGTTCTAATAAGAAAATCTCTAGCTATAAACATATATATCAAAAAAATAGAGAGAACTTAAGTAAATAAACTAACTTTACGCCTCAAAGAAATAGAAGAATAAGAACAAACTAAGCTCAAACTTACCAAAAAGAAAAAAAGAATTTTTTAATGATTAGAATAGAAAGAAATAAAATAGAGAACAGGAAAACAATAGAAAAATTTAACAAAGAGCAATTTTTAAAAAAGATTTAAAAAATTGACAAAACTTTATGTAAACAAACAAAGAAAAAAAGAGAGGAGACCCGATTAACAAAACTGTAAATGAAAGGGAAGATATTGCAACTGATACCACGGAAATACAAAGGGTCACTGGGTACTGCGAAGAACAACAACCGACAAACTAGACAAACCAACAAACTTATCTAAGAAAAAGAAGATGATGAAAAACACAAACAGTAAAATAACAAACCCAAAACTATCAACAACAACCTAAAAAATATAAAAACAGAAACTAAGCAAACAACTAGAACAGGAACAGAATCACAGAAATGGAGATCACATGGAGGGTTATCAGCGGGGAGGGGGAGGGGAGAATGTTCTCGGATATAAGCAGGGTGCCCAATAATTCAGCTCAGTCCTGACACTATCTGCCCAGAGATAGCATCAGATTCCGCAGGTGAGGGCTCTGCCCTGCACGCCGTCTCGCTCCCTTCGGGTGCCAGCTGCATCCTCCCCTTTGACCAACTGGTTGTGAGTCGGAGGGTCCCACAACTTCTCCTTGGGTTTAATTAATGGGCTAGATTGGCCGCAGAACTCAGAGAAGCGTGTTACTTACTAGATCGCCAGTTCATTATAAAAGGATATTAGTGTCGGCGGCTAGTAAGGTATCAGCAAGAGAGAGGGGAGGAAATGGGCTGAGCCCCACCAAGCTGGGGAACTGCAGCTTCACAGGCACTCCAGGGAACAGCTGGACTTGCTCCGTCAAATGGATTAACCTGCAAGTGGCAGAAAGCACCCGCTTTCTAATCACCCCAGGAAACAAGTGGCCCCAGATTAACAGCGGGAGGGGGAAGATGCAAGGGGAAGTTCTCCTACTATGAGGCAGGCACAGTAGGAGCCAAGAGGGGGAAATCTGGGGAAAGGACTGGATAGGATTGGATAGGACAAGGACGCAAACCCAGGAAAAGCCAAAAAAGAAAAGAGATTGGACAGTTGGAAGGAAAGCCTGCTGTCTCCCAAGCCCAGGGAAACACAGGGAAACACAGGGAAGCCTGACGAAGGCCCCAGTCCCTTTAGCAGCTGCACAGGCTGAAGTGTAGCACCCATCAGGGGCTGCATGGGGACAGAGACTAAGCTCGGTCACTGGCGCCTCAGATGCCAGGCTAATGGCACAGCAGCCCTAGGCCCTGGCACCCCTCCCAGGCTTGGTGGGGACGAGAGTGCACCTGCAACCCAGGGAGCCGAGATCAGCACACCTCAGCCGAGATTTCAGGAGCAGAACCAATGCACAGAAGCCAACGACAGTGCCCTGTCGAGAGAAGAACTCTCTCCCACTGCAGTGGCCACGTTGTGCAGCCACGGCTGGCTTGCTTGGAGGTGTTCACACATAAAACGGGCGACATCCCCATAAATGTCTTAGAAGCGAGTGGAGAACTGGGAGGCACAATCTCTTTGATTTCTTTTGACTGAGAGTTTCCAACTCTAGAGTCATAATGTCTTACCAGCAGTGGGTAGTATCTGCGAACCCCTTCAGAAATTGTCTCATTTGCTCTCCACCTTCAACTCCATCTGAGTAACCCACACATTTCCCGATAATGCATCTCCAAAAAGAAGTCGCTCTTCTGCTGAGGCGCCATAAACACTTACCCCAGTTTCTGCAGCTTACACTGCGGACGCTTTGCTTTTTCACATAAAAGTCTAACTCCTGAGTTTCCCAGGGCATTTCCCCCCACGTAGAGTCTGGTCAGGGACTGGCTGATGGTCAGGACGGACGCGAGATCCACACAGCAGGCCGACGTGAGGCAGCAGTTGATCAACCTTCCACAGAGATGGCAGAATGTCAGCCTCCCTGTCACCCCCCTCTGCTGCAAACCCGGAAGGGTGTGTCCCGTCACCGCCTCTAGTCCAAGCCACACGCAGGGAGAGTGCGTCCCAGCTCTGTATTAGCTTTTGATGCCCTTTTCCGTTTGTGGCCAATTAAACACCTTCTAGGCCCATGAAGCTTCTTCAACACCTTCCCGGCTCCCAGCACTTATCGTATGGAATCTGCACAGCACACACTTTGCCACTGCGACCGTTTCTCACTATAGAGCTCAGCGGCATTGCATACATTCACGTCGCTGTGCAGCCACCCCCACCGTCCATGTCCAGGGCTTCCCCATCTTCCCAAAATGACGCTGTGTCCCCGTTAAACAAGAATTCCCAATTCCCCTTCCCCGGCCCCTGGCAACCACCCTTCTACTGTCTGTCTCTATGACTCTTACCGACCTAGGGGCCTCATTCACATGAGTGGGTCACACAAAATTTGTCCCTTTGTGTCTGGCTTGTTTTACTTGGCAGAGTGTCCTCAAGGTTTTCCTGTGCTGCAGCCTGTGTCAGACTTCCTTTTGAGCCCATATTTGTGCATATATCTCATTTTTTAAATCTACGTCTCCATCAGTGGGTGCTTGGGCTGCTTTCGCCCTCTGGCTGTTGCAAATAACACTGCTGTGGACATGGCTGTACAAATACGCGTTTGAGTGCCTCATTTCAACGCCTTGGTACGGTAGATCCCCAGAGGTGAAACGGCTAAGTCATTTGGCAATTCTATGTTTAATTTTTTTTAAGGAACTGACACACTGTTTTCTGCACCAACTGTACGTGAGGTTTCCCATTTCTCCACATTCTCACCAACAGGTGTTGTTTGGTTTGATTTGGTTTGGTTTGGTTTGGTTTACAATAACCATCCTAATGGATGTAAATCAACCCAATCATTTTCAATCACTTCCTTCTCTTCTTCAAAACCCAAGTTTCCCAGGCTCATTCAGCGAAGTGCTGCACAGAGTATCAGATGCCTGCGTTGCTTCAGTATCACCTGTCCTATTCAGGGCAGAGGCCAGGGACCTGTTGTGAGTCCCAAGGCCCTTCTAGAGCAGTGCATTACACCGGCTGTCTGTTTTCGGCAGGGCTCTGAATACCTTAAAAGCAACATAATTCCTCCGACCGAGTTTCCCCTCCAGGGCTCAGTGTATGGCCTTTCCCCAGCAGACACTACGGAGGGGACGACTGTACGAGCCAGGGCCCTCCGCGCGCGAGCGCCCAGCCTGCAGCGCTCGCTGAAGCCTCAGCTCACTCACCACAGCTTCTCCAGGGGGCAGAAGGCGCGCCGCAGTCCCAGGCACACGAGCTGGAGCCCGCGGTCCGCCAGAGCGTTGTGGCTCAGGTCCAGCTCCAGCAGCGTCGCGGCGCCGCTCAGCGCCACGGCCAGGTGGGAGCAGCAGCGGTAGGAAAGGCAGCACCGCCTCAACCTTGGGCCAAGCAGAGGAGCAGAAGCGTCAGAACGCAGAACGCGCACCGCTCCGCTCGCGCTGCCTCGGGTCTGTGCGCATTTGGAGCCCAAACGCGGGCCCTTGTGTTCTCATGTTACAGAGGGAAAATCACAACGAAGTTTTTGGGAAACGTGTCATCTTATCAGAACTCCTGAATACGGCCCAAGACGTGTAGGCAAGGGACACACAAGCAGTGAACTCCCTTCCTCCACAAGGGTTAGCTCTCAAATATGTAAATGGCACGTTCGGTTCTGTAAATAAAAAGGGTAGTGAACTCCCTCAGACAGACGCTGAGCTCTCCAGAGCTCATCTCCTCCTCTTTGCCAACCTCATCCTGCTGCTCTGCTTAGTGGTTTAGCCCCAGACCCCATCCACACAGGGGGCGCAAGCAGCTGAACACCAACACATGGGCACACACACTCACACACATGTACACACACATGCACAAACACACACACGTGCATACATGTACACACACCCTACAACAATAACAATAATTTGTCCCTGTCATAGGAACGAGAACAATAAACAGCTCAGCCCCTTTCTGGGCCAGCAGCTCAGATGTCCCAGAGCTTTTGCGCCACCTCCCTTCCTGCCCCTGTCTCCACACCAACTAGGAACAAGCGGACAGCTAAAGCCATAGTTACTTGCAAAGCACCTCATTACCACCCGTGTGTCCCTGTTCATATCTCTGTCCCTGGAACCCCACAGGGGTACCCACAGGGGTCACAGGGGCAGGAGTGGAGGTGGGGGTGGGGAGCAGAGAGTCAGGGAAGTGCCAAACCCAGCCAGAGCCCCCAAGGCCAAAATTACAGAGGTTTGTAATTTATCAAAAGAGTAAAGAGCAAAAGCATTTAAGCAAGTGGCATGTCGTGCTGAAGGTAGAATTTTTTAAATAACCCTCCGATTTCTGCAAGGACAAGGGTTAGAGGGAGAGCAAACAGCCACTCTTCCCTCAGTGTGTATTTCTGAGCAGTACCTGCTCAGGCACCGTGGAGACAACGGCCGGACACACGCGAATCCCGCCCTGGGAAGCCGGTAGTCTTAGAAACCGTCGCACTGTCCAGGCAAGCGGCTGTGGTTGCTGGACCCGGGCTGGCGGAGTGAGGATGAGGACAGTGGATCATGGCTTGTAAGGAAGGTAAAACTGAGAAGGCTGGGGATGGGATGGGTGTGGTGAGCAAGGGCGATGGGCAGGAAGGCATTCGAGGGCTGGGCTCGTCCACCATGCGGACGGGCCTTGGAGCAGGGCTGCAGGGGCGGCCCAGGCGCTGTGTGCATGAGCCTGATCCGTGGGCAGGTTCAGAGCGCGCGCTTCAGAACGAAGCTGCTGGGGGTTCCCGGGGACCAGCTGATCCACACGAAATGTGCTGAGGGGCTCCAGCCTGCACTGTGTGTGATGAAACTCTCAGATTCCCACCCGCGAGCATGGCCCGTGAGGAAATGGGAGATACTGGAGGTCATGCCATTTCGTCAACACCAACGGAGGACCCGTTTCCAGTTCCCCTTCACCCTTCCCTGTCCGATACTTCCTAAGTAACCGGACTCCGGTCCATTCTGCCTTCTCCCCTGTCATGGGCTGAACTGTGCCCCCCACAAAAAAATCATACATCGAAGTCTTAACTGCTAGGACCTCAGAATGTGGCTGCCTTTGGAGATGGGGCCTTTACAGAGGCGAGGGGGTTAACGTGAGGTCACGAGAGCGAGCTGTCATCTGACACACCTGGCATCCTTGTAAGGAAGACAGACACGCGCAGGCCCAGAGGAAGATGCCGAGCACACCCAAGGAGGCAGGCTTCAGTGGGAGCCAGCCCTGCCCACACCTTCGTCTCCCACTTCCAGCCTCCAGGACTGAGGGAAATGAATGTCTGTTGTTTAAGCCCCTGGCCTGTGGCACAGTGTGATGGCAGCCCTAAGAAACCAAGGAACACTGGTCTGGCCCCTGACGTCTTCGTCCAGTCCTCTCTCCCTCCCCAGCCCCTTCTCTCTCTCTCTCTCTCTCTCTCTCTCTCTCTCTCTCTCACACACACACACACACACACACACACACACACACACACACACACCAAGGTCCTTACCACAATCTCTGAATGTTACAGCCAGGATTCTGGAGCATGTCACACAACACCTTCACCCCTGCGTCCCCCAGAGGGGTGTCACTGAGGTTCAAGTCCATGAGGTTCTGCTTTGTGCCCAGGATAGAGAAGAGGCCCGGGCAAAAACTGGAAGTGAGACAGTAGTTCGCCACCCTAGAAGTTGAAAGGAAGGAGTAAGGTGAGAAGAAAATCGGCCTGTAAGAACAGCAGAGAAGCTAAGGGGCCGGGAGTGGCTGGCACCGACTGAGACAACGGCCACCCAGGGATGAGAAATGAGTCACTGAACCACAGGCTGCCCACCGAGTAGGGGAGGCGGCAGAGGCCTGGGTGAGACCGCTCTGGGCACAGCACGGGGACAGTGTGAGCCTTTGACTCTGGCTGACTGCGAACTCTCTCAAGCCTTCCCTCAGGTGTCACCACCCCCCTAACCCCATCGGTGAGCTGTCCCTCGCTGTGATGCAGAGAGCAGTCCTCACCCTGGCTGCGCAAGGGTGCCAGCACAGCTCTCGAAGGTCCCTCAGCCCCGCCGCACCCTGGGAACAACAGGGACCAGACTCTTCTAAGGCTTCCTGACGAGGCCAACGCGCACTGCAGTCTTGTTCAAATGCAGAGCCTGGCTCCATGGGCCTAGGGCTGGGCCAGTGCTTCTAACTGGCACTGGGTCGGTGGATGCCCCTGCTGTGGTCCTGAGAAGGTTCTAGAACACAGGAAGCAAGCTCCTACCCTCAGGGGAAGGGGGCTGGGATCTGGAGAGGCGGTGGCAGGCTTTCCACCTCGAGTGTAGCTAAGTCTCTGTGAGCCCCCTCACAGCCAGGGGGCTTGGACAGGCCTCTCATTTTCTCAGCCTCACTTTTAGGGCTCAAGTGAGCAGGTCTCCTTCTCTCACTCCCTCTCTCCACCTCCCCCGCCTTCTTTCCAGCTATTCTAGACTACTTGCCACCATGGAAACATATCTCACTTTCCCACCTCCCACCCTCCCCCTCCCAGCCTTCTCACGCTCCATCCTTTCAGGAGCAGCCAGCTGGGCACCCTCCCCGGGAGCCTTGGGTGCACTCTGCAAGTGTCCTTGCCGTGGCCCAACCTCCTCAGTCTGCTTGTGACTCTGAGTCTGTCCTCGGCTGTCCCCATGGTCAGTCGAGGTCCCCATGAACCTTAAGTTGCTATGAGCAGGACTGGGGCCTTGGCCCCGCTGAAACCCCAGGAGGTGGTCCTTGCGAACCAACAGTAAAGGTGCTGGGGTGGGGGCGGGGGCGGGGGCAAAGAAAAGGAGATGAAAATTCACTGCTGCCGATGGACGGATCCAGTCTCCTTTCTCCTTAATTTTGTCCCGTGTCTAGTGTCTCCTACAGAGGTCACACCCATGTCCTCACAGAGCAGCCACCTCCCCGCGGCTCCCAGGGAGGTGGTAGCTCCAGAAGTCAGGTAACAGTTGCTTCATGGCGCTGATGCGGCCCTGGGTGCCCACGCCCTGCACATGGGCAAACGGACCCTGAAGGTGGCGCTGCTGGTGGCTGCCCAGTTGCAAGCACAGTGTGGGGCCTCGGAGCACTCTCCCTCCTCTCTCTCCTCTCTAGCCGTGTTTTCCTCAGTTTCTCCCTGTCACGTTTGTGCCAGGGAAGCCATGTCCCTCCCCACTGTCTCCTGCACACGCTCTTCCTCAGACCTCAGTCACGTGCCACTCTCACCAGACCCACTGCCCAAACCCCTTTCCCTCCTCTCCCCGCACCCCCACCCCCCATCAGGGCTCGCACTCCACCCAGAGAAGCCTCCCCGGCATCCAGCACCGAGGGCCCTCTGTCCTCCGCGATCTGGCGGCGGAGTCGCTGGGCCACTTTCTCCCCTTTGGGTACTGACTGGCTGCTACAGCAGAGCCCCGAGTGGACTGCACGCAATCTGAGTTACAAACATTTTTACTCAGTTTCCTATTGTCTCCTTGGGTTTTTCTCGTCTCACTTACCCAGCTGCCCTTTTCCTGCTGGTCGGTCTCTGCCGATGAAGGGATCTACTGGGGGGGGGTGGAAGCTGCAGTATTGCAGAGCTGCAGCGACCGCGTTTGAAAGACAGTGGAGAAGAGGGCAGAGGGAGCGAGTGCCAAGAGAGAGGGGGCTACAAAAGGGAGGGTGGGTTTCACCACCTGCCTGAACCTGGTCTCCTTACCGATGAGAGGAGGCTGCGTGAGGGCCTGGGACGACACACCGGTCCACGTCACAGTGTCGAGTTGCCTCCTCCTCCTCCTCTTCCTCCTCTTTGGGCGAGTTATGGAGCCACCTCAGAGAAAGGGATTGCACACTGGGACAGTTCTTGATGCAGAAAGAAGAAACCACGTGGTCCATTCTGGTGGAGAGACTGATCTCCACTCTGGGGAAGTGGCACATGGCCCCGCTCACGAAGTCTGCCTCCTGCATCTCGTACAGGCAGTAGAACAGCTCCAGCTGGCTGGGCTGCGTCCGCAGCGAGGGAGCCTTGGCTTGGGCCTCGATCCACCTCAGCAGCTCCAGCCTGATGTGCTGGGAGAGCTTACAACTCAGCTTCTTCTCCAAGTAGGAGGTTCTCTCCTGGTTTATGAGGCCAAAGAGGAAACGGACGACAAAAATCAGATACCCCTTTTCAAACTTGCCGTAGTTTTCAAGAAGGACTCTCACGTCTCGGTTGGGGAGCTCGCAAGGACTCTGCGGCGTGTTCTTGGCCCCCGGCTGCTGCTCCTCCTCCTCCAGCAAGTAGTACATGGCAGCGAAGAACTCCTGGAAGGTCATGTGCATGAAGCTGTAGAACTTCTCACAGTCCACCTCCTTCTGGAAGAGGCTCACCCTCAGGAAGGCAGACACGTCAGCCTTCCGCAGGCCGTGCTTCCTGAGGTCGCCCTCCTCAAACAGGATCTTCTGGTTCCAGATTCCATCCGCGGCCAAGGAGCAGAGGCCCCGGAGGCTGGCGGAGACGTGCTGCCCCTGGCTCCGCGCTCGCGACTGCAACAGGCTGGAGAGGAAGAAGATGTACACCGCGGTGGTGGTCTTGGAGGTCTGGGCGAGACTCTTGCCGCTGTCCATCTGCTGTTTCAGCCCCGTGCACACGATCCAGCAGACCAGGGGAATGAAGCACATGGTGAAGAGGACCTCGTTCTCCTGGATCAGCCTGAAGGCTTCCTGGGCCTGCTGCTCGTTGGAGAAGTACTTAAAGAAATATTCCTTCTTCCTGGCCTCTGAGAAACCCAGGATCTCCACATGCCGCGGCCGGTCCAGCAGGTGGTGCAGCTTCTCCAGCGCCACGGGCCTCGTGGTGATGAGCAGGGAGGCCTCGGGGAGCAGCTTCTTTCTGATGAGGCTGCTGAGGACGATGTCCACGCGCTGCACCTCCTGCCAGTCTGAGCAGAGCGCCCCCGTGCGCTCGTCGAAGGCTCCCTGCAGCTCGTCAAAGCCGTCCATGAGGAAGAGGATCCTCGCCGCCTTCCTCATGATCTTGCACAAGGGAGGGTTGGGGTCAGGGCAGCAGCTGGCTACCAGGTCCCCCAGGCTCCTGCGTGTCCCCAGGCTCACCTCCCGGCAGTGGATGTAGAACAGGTAGTCAAACCTGTCCTGGTAAAGTTTCTCCGACGCCCAGTCTAGCATGATCTTCCTGGCCAGGATCGTCTTCCCAATGCCCGCCGCGCCCTGGAACACCACCGTGTGCACAGGCTCCGAATGCGGGTCCTCGGGCTCGAACAGCAGCTCCAAGTTCATGGAGCTCAGGGGGCTGTCGGGCGTCTGGACCAGGGCCCTGCCGATGGCCACGAGCTCCTGCTCCCTCTCCTGCTGGCTCGGGTGCTCCTTGACGAGCCGCAGCCGGGTGTAGCGCTTGCGGAGGCTCACGCTCTCTCCCAGGCGGGCGTTCCGGTCCGTGATGCACTGGAACCGGCTCCTCACGTGATTTCTGTATTGCTTGCAGTAATCTGCGGCAGAGGCAGAAAGGGGGGCTCTGGGGGAGGGGCGAGCACGTCCCCCTGGGGCGAGCCCTCTGCCGGGGCCCGCTGTCCCGAGGGAGTGGCGACTGGAGCTAAGAAACAGGGGCACCATTCCTCCCCACTACTGGGTATAAATCTGGGGCGTCACCATTTTCCTACACACAGGTGAGCGGAAGAGCAGCAGAGACCTGGGTGCTGCCCGCAGCCAGAAAATCACTGTTATGTAACGTTACTCCCTGATGTAGTCTGAAGCCCGTGCCTTTGAAAATCCGAAACACTCAATGGCCTCCCGTGCTTTGGGGACTACTGGGAGCCAGGTGAACACGTACCGCGCCCTCAGCTACCGGGACTTCCCGAGCCGGGCCTCTGCACTCTGAGGAGCAGGAGCCCTGTGGGCGAGCAGCCCCCCAGCTTTCCAGAGCCCCGCAGGTCTCATCTCCAAACTCAGCAGAAAGCACCTTCCCCGTGGTTACCTTTTTTTTTTTTGCAAATAGAGACCCTGGAAAGGCACCCCAGTAAGCCCATCCACTCCTCTTCGAGGCTGTCTTCCCGGCATACCACAGACACAGGTGTGCTCTCTGAAAATAAAGGGAAAAAATGCGAAGTGCCACAAACCAGGAATCCCGACGAAGGCGATGTCACTGAGAGCCCACACCAGGCACAGGTCAGAGGCGCCTGCCAGGACAGCCGCCAAACCAAAACACAGCTCAGAGTTGCAGACGGCAGGTGTGCAGCCAAAGGTCCGGCCGGGGGCCCTTCCGGTGGAGCTCATTTCAAAGCTGTGGCATCGACCCACCCTCTGAGCAGCGTGTGCCCGTAGCACCCGACCTCAGACTCTCCCCAGCCAGGCCCGGAAAGCGACCGTAGGCGGCAGGCGGGTGTCTCCGTTCCTCGCGTGTCTGTGGTCGTCTCCCCCCACCCCCGGTGGCCTGGTGCTGGGGCCTCTCCATGTTCACCAGTGTCCCCAAGGTGGCCAAAGGCCAGCAGGACCGCCCTTCCCTGACCCCAAATGCCTGGAATTCGTTGTACCCATGTTCCGGGGCTTCAGGAGGGAGAGTTACCAGTGAGGTCTGGGTCCGCCTCAGTGGCGCAGAACCCTGGCTGACTTCAGGTTCGCTCGTGAAGCCCTAAAACTACTGATTCCAGGACTTCGTCCCCGTGATTCTTTTTCTGGCACCATTATTTTCTTAAGGCCCCAACCTGCATCCAAGGTTGAGAATCACAGATCTGAGCAGCCCTTAAATGACACGTCTCAAAGAGGCATTTCCCAGGAGAAACCTAGACACCAGGAGAACGAGAGCGAGACACCAGGGGAAGCTCCCAGTGCAGCTGCCCGTGGGTGGGCGGGCACCCACGCGGGCACGAAGGAGCGCCAGGAGGCCTCTGCTTATCCTGGTGGCAAATGCTTCGGGCGGCCTGGTCACAAAACGAAACCCGCATTGATGCAAAACCACGACCTATCTCTTACCCAAAGCCTGACTCTCACTGCTCTTCCCACCTCTAAAAGACAAAGTTCTGACCCTGGTCATAATTCTTCCACCTCAAAACCCACGTGTGGGAACCAAGATGTCACAGTGGTTAAGAGCCAGGCTTGGGTCAAAGACATGCCGGCCTGGGCTCTGATGAGGACGCAGCCCTAGGCAACCAGAACTTCTTACAGGCTGACTTCATGTTGCTAGGCAGCCAATTCCAGAGTTCTTGCAAAAACTGAAAACCTGTGCCCATTAAATAATGATTTTCCATTCTCCTCTCCCTGGAGCCCCCCGCAGCCACCACTCTCTGTGTCAGCAAATTCGATTCCTCTGGGCGCCTCTCACGCGTGGAACCACACAGTCATCTCCCTGGGACTGGACTGTTGTGTTTAGTGAGTGAAACTGAAAGTCCATTCGGAAGTGCTGTCCTTGCGGGGTTCTTGTGAAAGGTGAACAAAATCCGTAAAAACTGCCACTGTGATTTCACTCGAATGTCGTTACTAAGCATGTGAGCATGACACAATTATACTTGTGTCATCGTGTGCAATTTGTAACACCCACTGCTGTGCACCCTCCTCAGGCCCCCATAGCACTTTCTCTTCTTTGTGGCACCCACGTCGCTGCCACTCCTTGCCGAGCTTCCCCTGACCTGCGGGGTCATTCCAATCCCCCCTTTCCACTAGTTGAGCATTGTCAGCCTGCGACTTTCTAGATTCCTCTGAGCCCGCCTTGTGCCCGTCCCTTGCTGAGGAGACCAAGCCAGAGGAGGAACCAGCGCCCTGGCCTGCCCGCAGGGAAAGGCAGAGCCTCGCCCCCTCCACACGCCCAGGGGAACATCCTGAGAGGCCTCGCGTGGGCGTCACACAGTCTGCAAGGGGACAAGTGGCGCCTGGGCCAGAGACGCCGGCCGGTGGGCCATGCCAGTGGGCACATGAGGCGCTGCAGGCAGAGGCGCAGCAAGTTTCGGACGCAGGAGAGATTTGGAAACAGCGGAGCTAATCAGGGAAGCTTCCCAGGGGTGCGTGAGCCCTGGCTTGGGTCTCTAAAGAGTTAGAAAAAGCAAACTGCTCTCTTCCACCTTCTCACGGCACGATCGTAAGAGGAAGAGGAGAATGAAGCCGAGCAAAATGAAAGAAAAGATTAAAAAGCAAACATACTAACTTTGATGCATCAAAAGATACCAGTAACAGAGTAAAATGGCAACACATGCATGAAATGGGAGAAAATATTTGCAAATTGTGTATCTGATAGGGGCTTATATCCAGGATACATAAAGAGCTCCTGCCAATCAACAACAAAAAACAAGCAATTCAATTAAAACATGGGAAAAGGGCTTGAATAGACATTTCCTCAAAGATAAACAACCAACGAGCTCAGGAAAAGACACACCATATCACCAGTCAATAGGGAAACGCAAGTCAAACCCCAGGGCGATGTCATCTCCCACCATGAGGACAGCTACAATAAAAAATAATAAAACAAAGAAACACAGAACGAGTGTGTTGGCAAGGATGTGGAGAAATTAGAACCCTAGAGCACTGTTGGTGGGAGTGTAAAATGGTGCAGGCTTTTGTGCAAAACAATGTGACAATTCCTCAAAAAAAGAAAGAAAGAAACATAGAATTACCACGTAATTCAGTAATTCCACTTCTGGGCACAGGCGCGAAAGAACTGACAGCGGGACCTCAGAGAAATGTGTGCGCCCATGTTCTCAGCGTCATTATTCACAATAATGCAAAGCCAGAAGCAGCACGAATGTCCGCTGATGGATGAACAGGCAGACACAATGTGGTATACACTTATCGTGGAATATTACTCTGCCTTAACCAGGAATGAAATCTTGTCATGTGTGACAACATGGATGAAGTTTGAGGATTTTATGCTAAATGAAATAAGCCCATCACACTGACAGGCAAATCCAGTGTGATTCCACCTATGCGAGGTCCCTAGAGGAGCCAAATTCATAGAGACAGAAAGTGGATGGTGGGGGCCAGGGGCTGGGGGAGGGGCTGGGGAGTCATTGTGTTGTGGAGACAGAGTTTGGCAAGGTGGAGAAGAGTTCTGGTGACAGATGTGCGGCGACACGAACGCTTTGAGCTCTGCCAGAATGTACACTGAAAGGTGGTTAAGATGGTCAAGTTCGTGTTACGTAAATCTTATCACAATTCAGACAAATGCTTTCTTCCTTACACTCACCCCACTCTGGCTCATCCCTCTTGGCTTTCTCGTAAAGGTCTCTCCTGTTGATGGCGGCGAAAATCCAGACTGCCATGCCCCACGCCTTCTGCTCCCCGTTGAAGTCAATCATGAGGGTGGCTAGATCCACAGGATCTGCTTTCTCCGTCTGGCCCCGGGGGAGTGCAGTGCAGCCCTTCTGAGGGGGATAGTCTTCTAAGTGCATCTTGAACTTCTTCAAGTCCATGTCCTCCAGGTCCTCCAGGTACTGGGCCAGCTTCCAGCGGGCCCTGGCCATGCCTGTTGGCAGCCCCGCTCAGGGCCTTGGGGTGTCGGTCCAGCTGGGAGGTGGGGGCGGACACAGTACGTGAGTAACAAAAGTCAAAAGACAACAAGGCCCCTCTCAGGCCCCCTTTACCAGAGCTAGCTGTCTCTTTCTTGAGCCTGCCAGGCGTAGTTAACCGTTGTTTCTCTGAGCCTCTATTCTCAGCACTGGAGAGATGACCGAAAGCTACAGTAAAGCCTGCCTGCACAGGCGCTTCAAAACTTACACAAACAGGACCTATCAGGCCAGCTGGCCGGGACTCCGAACCCAAAGATAAGCGCAGAGCACGCGGAAGCCTGCACCACCAGCCAGAAGACTCCTGATTTACGACTAATTGCCATGATGGCGCCGCTGCGCCCCTGCCCCCTCATCACCCAGTAAAAGCCCGTCGCAGCACCATCTTTCCCTCGCTGCTGCCTCTCCCTCCACGGAGCCCCTTCCCCTCTGGGAAAGCGAGTGGAAACTTCGCTCCCTGCACTTTCTTCTCTTTCTGAATTCTTTCACAGACCACGTCGCCAGCCACCCTCACAGAGAGACCCTTTCAAAGTCCACCCTCCGAGAGAACGACATGATCACAAAGTGAGAAGACGGAAAGGAAAGACATTGCTGAGCTGTGATGACTTTCATCTGCAGTTTTGAAAAGTGAGACCAGTGCCTACCAGACAGTTCTGTTCTTGGCTCAACTCAGGAGTGTCCTGAGCCAAGAAGAAAGGCTTCCCTGTGGGGAGAGACAATAATTAACGCAGAGACAGTCATGCCGACAGGGCAGTGGGTGCCCGGGACACCGCATGGTGCCACCTCCGAGAGCCCCCGGGACACTGCTGACTGGGCTACAATCTTGGACAAACGCATCGCTATCCCTCAACTTCAGTTTCCTCGTCTATAAAATGACAGAGTGGAAAAAGGGTTATTAAGTTCCTTTCAACTGAAAAAGTCCAGTTCCTTGTTTCTCTGTTGACCCGAGGGAAGGAGGTGGGGGGGCAAAAGAGGAGAGCAGGAAGCGAGTAACTACAGTGGTGCTGGGAAGATGGGGGCTCCAGGGGCACAGTTCCAGATGCCCTCGACGACCCACCGTCGGGGAGAGGCCGCAGTAAGGCGGGACTTGGGGGGACGGCGGCGGGGGTACAATGCACACACGTCTCTCTAACGTGTCCTGTAAAATTTTGATCTAATGTGATCATTAGAGCACATCACACTGACTGAGAGTGTCTCGGGGGCTTCGAGTGGCTGATGCTTCCACGCCCCTCACCTGCACAAGACCCCCAGAGGTGCGCAAGCACCGTGCCCACCACATGATGGAAGTGGAGACCAAGTCAGAGAGGTGAAGCCAGCAAGGGACAAAGCCAGGACGGAGACAAGACTCTTCGGTCTCTGAGCTCAGGCCCCCAAGCTGCACTTTTCACAGCCCAAAGAGCTGTGAGACCATTGGTTCCACCGCGTAACTAGTCGCCTCCTCCAGGCTGGAACAGAAACGGTCGAAGACAGTAAAATAGTGGTCAAAAGGCAAAGGCACCCTCCCAGCCTGGATCACGTGGAGACTCATCATTTCGCCGAGTCCGGCTCCCAAATCAGACTTCCATTTGCACAAAGGCTAGGAGGCAGCTCTTTCACTCTCTCACCGCTCCTGGGTTTCGGATGGCGGGATGGACATGTGACTTTGTTTGGGATCGAGCCCTTCATATTAATGAGTTGGGGAAAGCCCATCTGCCCAAGCCACAGACAACGATGATGGGGGAGTGGCCAAACAGTGACTCATGGCGCCCACCATTTGCTGCACACTGCCGCCAACACGCTCAGCACCGCCTCTCTGGCTCTGCCCTCACCTCCCCACTTCTGGCCTCACATGCCTGCCCAAGCCCACCCCCTTATGTATTGGGCTGGCGTGGGGGGCGGCTTATCTCCTGGACCGCCAGCCTTTCCATCCACGTCGGGACTCCAGCTCTCCTCCAAGCCCCCCTACCCCGGACCCTTCCCTCCTCTGTCCCCTGGTTTGTAAGGATGCCCGTCCCAGCCCTCCACTTGGCCAATCTGCAGGCATCTGGGGCACAAGCTGTGACACTGCTCCTGTCCCCACCCAACACCATGCACAGGCAGATACAGCCCACATTATGATAACTATAAAAGAAGATTCCAGAAACGTTGTTAAGGACACACAGGAGGCCGACAGAAGCAATCCCTCATGAGCTCTGGCCCAGGAAACACTGTCCCCATTCCTCCCTGGGCCCATGCGGCCACCCTGTTCCACAGAGCTGGACTCACCCAGATGCTGGCCTCAGGAACAGCCCAAGAGGAAGCTTGGCGAATTTATAGTCCAAGACGAAACTTAGTGAATTGTAGTCGTCACAGCTCAGCAGGGTCAGGAAGGATGTGGTCTCAGTGCGGACTGGACAAGATTGCACCACAGGCAAAGGCAGAGGCTCCCCGACGGTTACTCACATCGCCGGGTTTTCCAACCCGAGAGACCAGTGTTCTCGAAGCGGGGCCTGGACGCAGCCCAAGCAGCCTGACCTCTCTTGGGCGCCGCTGGGGCGGGGGGGGGGGGGCGCGGGGGGGGGCGCTCAACCCCAGCGTGAGTGTCGTTAGGACAGAGGAGTGCAGTGGGGACCCCCCCAGAGCTGGTGGCTCCCGAGAGGGGACCCCGGGCTCTCTAGGACGCCGCCTGGGGGCAGCAGCAGGCAGCGGGGGCTCCCTCCGTCGCCCATTCACTTTTAACCACTTTACTGAGGTGCGTGTCCACCATGAAACCATCACCATCGAGGCCAGAAACACATTTCTCACCTCCTGTAGTGTCCTCTCCCATTAGGACGGTGCTGGTGGTGGTGGTGGTGGTGGTGGTGGTGGTGACACGTGTGTGTGGTAAGGACACTGAACATAAGGTCTGCCCGCCCGTTCAGCAAACAGTGAGAACAAAACGAAACGCGGCGCGGTCAGCTGCAGGCCCTGTGCTGTGCGGTGGGCGTCTAGGACCTAGTCGTCTTGCACGACAGAAACTGAGACTGCACCCTTTCACTCAGACCCCCTTTCCGCCTCCTCCCAGCCCTGGCGACTGCCGTACCACTCCATGAGTTCGGCTATTTCAGATTCGACATGCAAGCAAGGTTATAGACTCTTTGTCTCTTACTGACTATTTCACTTTGCATAATGTCCTCTAGGTCCATTCATGCTGTCACAAATGGCAGGACTTATTCTCTTCATGCCTGACTCCATGTCGTGGCGGTTGTGAATAAGCTACAATAAACACAGGAGCACAGGCCTCTCTTCAAGCTCCCGATTTCATTGTTTCGGATAGGCGCAGGCTCCGCTCCGTGAGTCTCTGACTCACTTGCTGGTCAACACTCGAGGAGGGCCTGGTGCGAGCCAGGCCGCCCCACAAAGCCAGACAGCACCGTGCCTCGCCCGGGGAGCTGGGGGAGAGGCCCGCAGGCCTGCGTCCTGGCTCTGACAGCAGCGTGGGTTCAAGAGAGCGTGGGGAGTTGGGGGAGGGGCTCAGCACCCCAGGTGGGTGCGGGGAGTCTGGAGCGAGAACAAGTGTCCAAGTCCAGCAGAGGAGCATTGGCGATGACTTTGTCTCTTTGCACTTTGGTCTCCTCCCCTGTCAAATGGGACAACTTTAGCTGCCATAAGGATTGAGCAAATGGATAAATGTGAGGCCTTGGAAATGGAGCCTGATTCAGAGAAGCCGGTCTCAGTGGTCAGCTCCCGGTACTCCCACTGCTGGAACTCCACACAGTTCTGAGAGGTGGGAGAGAGGCTTCTGCTACTACTGCGGCCCGGACAGGAGAGCAGCCAGGTCTCTATCATCTGTGTCACTGGGGCCAGGCCCTGCGGGGGGCAGAGAGGACCCTGGAGGCTGAGAGGCAGAGACAGCGGTAAGGTCAACTCCAAATGGAAAGGGGCGCCCCATGCACCAGGGACCAGGAGTTCTCTTCTCAAGAATGAGGGAACTTTCCCTTTCTCCTTCACACTTTCTGCACTAGTTGAATCTTTATTTTGTTGCCATGAACTTGTATTATTCAAAGTAAACTAAAACAAGAAGAAACCAAACTAAACGATAAATGAAATTAGTTAACCAGCACTGCTTCTTCAGCGTAAGCCCTAAAAGAAACCCTCCCATTAAATGTTTATCAGGCCCTGACTGATGTGGCTCAGTCGGTTGGGCATCATCCCAGAAACTGAAAGGTCGCTGGTTCGATTCCCAGTCAGGGCTCATGCCTGGGTTGCAGGTTTGCTCCCCAGCTGGGAGCGTGCAAGAGGCAACCAACTGACGCTTCTCTCACACATCAGTGTTTTTCTCTCTCTCTTTCTCCCTCCCCTTCCCCTCTCTCTACAAGTAAATATTTAAGGTATTTTTAAAAAGCAATAAATGCTTATCAGAACCTGCCTGTGAAGGAGGCAGGCAGTGCTACATGCATTTGTACAGATGAAGAAATAGATATTGAATCAATTTAGGACTTTTTAAGGATGTGGTCAAAATGGTGAAACTGATACTTAAATTTGAGGGTTCTGACTTCTAGGATGAGATTTAATTTTTCATTGTTGAATAATCAAAACAAATTGTGAATTGTTTGTTCCCTCCCAGAACAATTATGCACTTTTCATGCTGTCCTAGTAATACGAGGTATGTCCAGAAGGTATCCAGCCATGTACTATGAAAAATAAGACATTTATTGAAGAAGGTCCAAGATACAAGAAACATTGTACAGAGGACAACGATGCCTCAGTCCCCTTCAAAGTAGGCACCTTGGCATGTCACACAGGTCCCCCAGTCGCCATCAGCTGCCCCGTCGTATTTTCCCGAATCTCATCAACGGTCTGAAATCTCTTCCCTTTCAAAGATGATTTTAGTTTGGGGAAAAGTCAGAAGTTGCAGGGCACCAAATCCGGGCTGTATGGGGGCTGAGTCCCCTGGGTGATTTGAGGTTTTGCCAAAAAACTGCACGAGAGGCGATGCAGGAGCAGGCACGTTGTTGTGATGAAGTTGCCGATCGCCAGCTGCCCATGGCCGCGGCCTGCTGATCACCCGAATAGTTTTCACAGTGCAATGTATAAGCTTCAGGTCAAAGCTGATGCAGATCCGTTGCTCTACTCACTCAGTCATTTTGAATGTGTCGGCCACACAGCACACATGCTCGCTCAATGGCGTCTACCGCCCCACTGACTGGTACAGTGAAATTGTCACCGTTCACGCATGCGCATTCCAGTCCCTTGTCCTTGACTGCCAGGTTCCATCAATGTCATGCAAACATGCTACCTAATGTCATACCTTATATTAACAATGGCAGGACTTTTTCCAAACAGACCTCGTATGCATGTATATATTCTAATGCAACAAATGTTTGGGCTCTGTTGAATTGTAGTTTATCCTTTAGTTCTCTTGACAGGGAATTTTTGTTTGTTTTTACTCAGGTGAATCGAGTGGGCGAGGTCACTGGATATGCAGTAAAAATCTAGGCCTTTTCCACACCCAGGTTTCTGAGGTCTCACAAGCACCTGTGGTCACATAACCACCGCCACTGCTGAGAGACAGAACCCTTCCATCACCCCCCCAGTCTCTCCACGTGCCACTTCATAACCAACCTCTGTCCCCACCAGCAGATCCTGGCCACCGCCGGCCAGGTTGCTCTGGCTAAAGTGGGCAGCTTTCCAGAGCGTCACGAGCAGCACGCTAGGGTCTGGTCCTTTGAACCCCAGTTCCTCAAGCACAGGGTTCGCATCTGTCAGTGCTTCATTTCTGAGGTTGTTTCTGGGACGTCGTCATGGCGTGAATGCACCACAAATGTTTATCCATTTTCTACACGAGACACATTTCAGTTGCTTTGGTTTGGGTACTGTCAATAAAGCCACCACAAATACTCGTGTACAGACTTTTGTGTGAACGGAAGTTTGATTTCTGCTGGGTAAACACTGGGAGTGGAAGAGTTGGATGACGGGGGAAGAGTATGTTAACTTCGTAAGAAACTGCCAGACTGTCTTCCGAAGTGTGTGCGCCACGTTGCATTCTTTGCATTCCCACCAGCGATGCGTTAGGGCCCCAGTCCCTTCACCGCCTTGCCAGCATTCTGTGAAATCAGTTCTGTTTTCCTCGTTTAAGCAGTTCCCAAAGGTTTTGTCAACCGGAAGAATGGATGTGTCTGTTAAGTAGGATTCCTGGTGGCTGACTGGGCTCAGATTTACCAATCAGAGCAGCTCCACTCCAACCAGTGAGGATGGTGCTATTTGTACCAATCAAACTATGGGGATTTGTTGTTCTCATCTGCATGAGAACGAGTCAGTCAGCGACAGGGTGGGGCACTCAGCCCCCCCAGGGTGCCCTCCTCCCTTCGCAGCAAGACGGCCTTTGCCCCGCTGGAGCTGAGCCCCACAGCCTGCGCTGCAACGCCGGCGCGGCCGCTCCGAGGCCACTTCGCGGAGGCTGCTCCGGCTCTACTGGACCATAATTGAGCTGTATCACTATTGAACTGCTTCACATCTGAGCTGTTTTTGTTAAGAAAGTGTCTCCTCCTCACGGCCTCCCACACTGAGCTCACCTGTTTGCAATGATTTGGTAACTACCACCTTAGGCTGACAGTTTGTCAGAGAACTTAATGAGAACTGTTCTTAAAAATCCATGCAGTTAACCTGGTTGCAATTACTAAAGGACATTAGTCACCAGGAGGCTTAGGAAAAGCGGTCGTGATGTCCTAACGTCACCACCAGAGGCAGAGCCGTGGGGGGGGGGGGTGGCTGACCTAGCCCTTTGCTAGGAAATACCACCTGAGAGGGACGTGCACACAGAAAGTACTGTTTAAATGTCATTCCAGACTTTTGAAAAGATACTTTACACATGTATGAAGACTAGCCAAGAAAAAACCGCCATGCTTTGTGTGTTATTCTGCATTCTGAAAAAAATTATGTTCCAGGTGTGGAAACACCAAAATCAACACAAATCAGAAATAAGGAAGGTCACTGAAGTAGGACACAACGATTCTCCTTCATATGTCATTCACGCCACACTCCCAAAAAGAAGGTGGAGAATAATCATTTAATGTTGTGCACCGAAGAAAGATGATTATGCCCTTAAACACCTACTGCTCACTTTTGTGAAGCAAAGTGGGCTACGGCTCAGGGCACTGGGTCCTGAACCCAACTTTGCCACAAATTCTTTCTAACTACAAGAAACAAATAAACAATAAACAAACAAACAAACAAACAAACCCACACTGGGAAATCAATGACTGATGCCGGCTGCCAAGACAGACAGCCTCCCTAGGGCCGGGACCAACACACTTCCCCACCCTCCTCCAAATACATGTGACTGAATCAAGCCCTGGTTCTATGGGTGGCAACAAAGCAAGGAAATGCCGCACGGGTTTTCTATACCCTAAAATCCAGACAGTTAGCCTTAAAGTATAGGCGTGGGGACAAAGACCCCAATCATTTCAAGTCAAGCGTCTGTTGGAAAGCCCAAAGCAAAGCAGCAAACACAGCTGGACACCCAGAATTCTGCACACGTGTCTGGGCCCAAGTGCCTCCTTGTCCTCAGCCTCAGCCCCGCTCCTCTGGTGGTCACGCCTCTGGGCTGGGGGTGCTGACACTTCCCCTGTGCGTGCATGAGAAGGCAAATGGCTCCTCTGGCAGGGAGGCTCTCTTTGGCTGCTGCCACTTTTCATCTGTCAACCCGGCACTCATCAACACAGCGGCCACTCGCCCCATTTGGTTAATGAAATGCAATCAATCAAAATTAGCCATTCGGTGCTAGAGGCACTAATGGCACTTTAAGGGCTCGGTGGTCCTGTGTGGAGACAGCAGCACAAAACAGGACACTACGTCACCGCAGAGTTTTACCGGTCAGCCTGAGCCTGACTCCTCTTGTCACTGCGAGGGGCTTCCTGGAGCGAAATGCTTCGTGCTTGGACGCCTGGAAAAAATTTCCCTGCAGGACGTTATTCTGTCAGACATTAGGCAAGTTATTGAAGGTATGTATAGTATTACTTATTTTTTAGTGTATACATATGCAGACATTGGTATGCATAGACAAATCTGGAAGAACTATATTTGAAACTAGAAATAAGAAGGGGGAGTGTAGAGAGGATTTTTATTTTCTACATTATACAGTTTCGATTCACTTTTTCCCAACTTTGTAATTGAAACAGAAAAAACAAGAGGAAGTGTTACCTAGCGCAGGGATTTGGTGGCTTTGAAATAGGATGTCCCTGCCCTGGTTGCTGTGGCTCAGTGGATTGGGCACCTGCCTGCAAACTGGAAGGTCATCAGTTCGATTTCCTATCAGGGCATGTACCTGGGGTGCCTGGGGGTGCCAGCCAATTGATGTTTGTCTCACAGATCGATGTTTCTCTCCCTTTTTTTCACCTTCCCTTCTCCTCTCTCTGAAAATAAATAAAATCTTTTTAAAAAAAGAAAAGAGAGAAAAGAAATGGGGTGTTCCTCACAGTCGGGCTGACCTGATTTCCCAGGCCTCGTCAGCACACCAGCCTGCTACCTAACGAGGCTCCTTTGCTTCTCTCTCCTCCCAGCACCAGTAGGTGCTGATCCTCCCTCCTCGGCCTTCTCATCGATGTCAAGTCACAAGCTGCAGGAACACGAGACATTTGCCGCATGCCCCGAAGCATGTCGATTTCACAGGAGGGGAGCAGATCCCACAGGAGGTCTGACCACCATCTTTGGCTGCCTTCTTCCTTGCTGAAAGGACCCCAATTCTGTGCAAGTGTCCACCCCTCCCCTGCAGGACTCTGGGGGAGTTAACCCTTTCTTCCAGCTCAGTCATAGGCTCCTGTGGTCCTGGCAATGACCGTGTAAGGAGTGGGCGGGCAGGTGCATTCTGGTTACAGGACCGGAACTTCACAGAGAAAAAGCTCATGCTCCTAAGAAAGAATTTTTATAATCATTGGTCTTTTTTGCCGTCAATAATTGGTCATGCTAGGGGAGGGTACCTGGAACCACTGTGGCCATTTTGTGACCACGGAGGAGCTTAAAGCACTCTGAGGGTGGCAGGGCCAGAGATGGAAGGGACAAGTCCACCGAAGCGATCGTCCCACATGCCTTGGTGTTTAAGCAATTTAACATGGTCTTTCCGGTGTTTGGATGCAGAAGTCACTTACACAGTTGGTGCCATTTTTGATTGATTATCGTTCTCTGTGAGTTCCCACTCCCCAGAGTAGACCCTGTATCAGCTAACACTGATACAGGTGCCACTTTGCTGACACCTGGTTCCTGTGCTGATGGGTGGGATTCTGGGCCCTAAAGATGGTTAAGTACTTCTGAAAACACCCACGCTGTCAGCCACGGCCAGCCCTCCACGCGTGCCCTTCATGGTTATCCCTGGGACAAACAAACATGGCTGCAAAACACCAGACAGCTCGGAATTCCAAGCTAGAGCGATGGTCTGGGGTTATTTTTTTTTCTATTTTTAACTTCAAGATCCAGAATTCTGTTTTTTATCATGGGATATTAAGCATTTCCCCATTTGGATATATAAAAAATAGCACAAAATAATTTACAAAGTTTCCAGGAGCTATAATTTGACTTAAAATATGCCTTTTGGGTCTCATTGCATTATTCTTAGCCAGAGAGTTGGTACCAAATAACTTTACAACTCCCTGGAAATATATGACTTATAAATAGTACATTTCCACCATATTTCTTCTACAGTATTTCTTATTTAAGCTATTTTTAGCAATATACATAATTCATTATAACTTATAATCTCCATTCTGCTCCTTAAATGTCTTAATTCATGTAGATTTTCAGATTTAATCTTCTGTGTAAGAGAGCTCACTTACCTAGACTTTTAAGAGTTCTTTTTTATTTATTGGGGTAATATGGGTTAACAAGTTTCAGATGCACGGTTCTATAATACACCATCTGTGTAATGTATTGTGTATTTACCACCCAAGTCAAGTCTGCTTCCAGAACAATGGCCTTGAATGAAGGGCTTCCATAATGAAGTAAGCTCTGACAGAGCGATTTCTTGAGCTCCAAATAGTGTGAACACTTGTGAACTCAGAAAAAAAATTTTATTGGACTTCTGGTCAAGAAGGAGGCATAGGTAGATACACTTTGTCTCTTCACACAACCAAAAGAAGGACAACAACAAATTTAAAAACAAAAAATAACCAGAACTGCCAGAAAATCAAACTGTATGGAAGTCCGACACCAAGTAGTTAGAGAAGAAACAATCATCCACATGGATCAGAGGGGCGGAGACGGGCAGCCGGGGCAGAGAGGACGCATGGCAAGGCAGCAGTTGGCAGATAGGGTGATCCTATATTTGCGTGTGGATAAACCAGGAGGAACAACTGGGGACTGAGAGAGATTCTGCAGCCCAGGGCTCCAGTACAGGAAAAGAAAGCCTCAAACCTCTACCAGTAAAAACCTGTGGGGGTTGCAGCAGCAGGAGAAACTTCCAGCCCCACAGGAGAGTTTGTTTGAGAGACCCACAGGGCCCGAGAATGTACACAAACCCACCCACTTTGGAATCAGCACCAGAAGGACCCAATTTGCTTGTAGGTAGTAGGGAAAGTGACTGAGAGCCAGACAAGAGCAAAGCAAGTGGCATTGTTCCCTCTTAGACACCTCCCCCACCTATAGCACCACAAGGCAGTGACATGGGTTACCCCACCCTGGCAAATACCTACGACTCTGCCCCTCACAATGTAAGAGGTGCACAGAGAAAAAAAAATGGTCCAAGAGAAAGAACTGATCAAAGCTCCTAAAATAGAACTAAGTGATGAAGAGATAACCAACCTATCAGATGCAGAGTTCAAAACACTGGTAATCTGGATGCTCACAGAATTGGTTGAGTACAGTCGCAAAATGGAGGAAAAGGTGAAGGCTATGCAAAGTGAGCTAAAGAAAAATATACAGGGAACCAACAGTGAAGGGAAGGAAACCAGGACTCAAATCAACAATTTGGAGCAGAAAGAAAAAATAAACATTCAACCAGGACAGAATGAAGAAACAAGAATTCAAAAAAATGAAGAGAGGCTTAGGAGCCTCTGGGACAACTTTAAACACTCCAACATCCAAATCATAGGAGTTCCAGAAGGAGAAGAGGAAGAGCAAGAAATTAAAAACTTATTTGAAAAAATAAGGACAGAGAACTTCCCCAATCTGGCAAAGGAAATAGACTTCCAGGAAGTCCAGGAAGCTCAGAGAGTCCCAAACAAGTTGGATCCAGGAAGCACACACCAAGGCACATCATAATTTTACATTACCCAAGATTAAAGATAAGGAGAGAATCTTAAAAGGAGCAAGAGAAAAGGAGACGGTTACCTACAAAGGAGTTCCCATAAGACTGTCAGCTGATTTCTCAAAAGAAACCTTACAGGCAAGAAGGGGCTGGAAAGGAATATTCCAAGTCATGAAAGGCAAGGACCTACATCCAAGATTACTCTATCCAGCAAAGCTATCATTTAGAATGGAAGGGCAGACAAAGTGCTTCCCAGATAAGATAAAGTTGAAGGAGTTCATCGTCACCAAGCCCTCATTATATGAAATGTTAAAGGGACTTAATCTGAGAAAAAGGTGATCAAAACTATGAACAGTAAAATGACAACAAACTCACAACTATCAACAACCGAACCTAAAAAACAAAAACCAAAACAAACTAAGCCAACAACTAGAACAGGAACAGAATCACTGAAATGGAGATCACATGAAGGGTTATCAGTGAGGAGTAGGAGGGAGGAGAATGGGGGGAAAGGTACAGGGAATAAGAAGCATAAATGGTAGGCACAAAATAGACAGGGGGAGTTTAAGAACAGTATAGGAAATGGAGAAGCGAAAAAACTTATATGTATGACCCATGGACATGAACTAAGGTGGGGAATGCTGGTGGGAGGGAGTACAGGGCAAAGGGGAATAAAGGGGAGAAAAAAAAGAAAATAAATTTATCGCATAAACTATAACAGCAGAAGGCTGTGGGGTGATTTAAGAACCAACTTAAAGAACACAAAAGATTCAGCAGAAGACGGAATCAGAGGAATAGATACTAGTAGCTCCTGCCATGGAAAACTTTGTGTCAACTTGTCCAGGCCACAGTACCCAGGTATTTAGTCAAACGCCAGTCTGGGTGTTGCTGTGAAGGTGGTATTTAGATGAGATTAATCTTTAAATTAGTGACGTTGAGTAAAGCAGAGCACCCTCCATAAGGTGGGTGGTCCTTATCCAACCAGCTGAAGGTCCTAAGAGAAAAGACTGAGGTCCCCAGAAGAAGAGGGAATTCTGCCTGCAGTTTGTTTTCAGACTCAAGGCTGCAACAAAACGTCTCTAGTCCAGCCTGCCCTGTACTTTCAGACTTGCCAGCCCCACAAATACATGACCCAATTATTTAAAGTATCTCTCTCTGTACATGGAGTATTGATATAGAAATAGATAGAGCCCTGCCCAGGTGTCTCAGCTGGTGGGAGTGTAGACCCACATGCCAAAAGTTTGGGGGTTTGATCCCCAGTCAGAGCACATGCAAGAGGTAACAGATTGATGTTTCTCTCTCACATCAATGTTTCTCTCTCTCTCTCTCTCTCTCCCCCCCCCCCATTCCACTCTCTAAAATCAGTAAAAACATATCCACTCAGGAGAGGGTTTTAAAAAATGAAATAGATGTTGATATATAATATGTGTATATATGTAGACACTATATACGTATAGTGTCTAAGTCTGTTCAGGCTGCTATAACAAAATACAATATGCCCTGGCTGGTGTGGCTCAGTGGATCAAGTGCTGGCCTGTGAACCAAAGAGTCATTGGTTCGATTCCCAGTCAGGGCACATGCCTGGGTTGTGGGTCAGGTCCCAGGTGGAGGGCACATGAGAGGCAACCACACACTGATGTTTCTCTCCTTCTTTCTCCCTCCCTTCCCTTCTCTCTAAAAATAAACAGATAAAATCTTTTTTAAAAAGAGTTCAGTTTAATTGGCTTAAAGAAATTAAGTGCTGGCACTAACCTCCTTCCAGGACCAAACTGGAATTACAACTAAATTATAGAAAATTCATCCTAAATAGCCAACTGAAGACTAGTTAGAGAGAAACCTCATAACCAAGGACTTAGGAAGAAATCATACCACCACATCAGGACTGGTAGGAAGTGCAGAGGTGCAAGAGGGCTGGGCTTGCAGGTGAAGCTCCAGAGGGCTATTTCAGCTGTTGGGGGGGTCCCTGGAGATGTGTAAGGTCTAAACCCCAAGATGGGCTCCCCAACCTAGAGCACCAGAACCTAGAAAAGCACCTACATAACATCTGGCTATGAAAAGCAGTAGAGTTTCTATCCACCAGGGATAGATGGCTGGAGTCACAGAAAGCCTCTTGAAGGGTCAATACTAAAAATATCATTTGCAGCCACTTACCCTAGGCTCTGGCAGAGAGAGAGCAGAGTGGATTAGAGACTCATGAGGAGAGTCTGGGGCTAGTGGCTCTGGGGAGAGAATTCAAGGGTCAGCCACTAGGATTCCTGTGCTCAGCCATCCCCCCATACGGCAGAACCATGGATCTCAGGCAGACCACTCCCTTCCAAGCTGCACCAGCCTGAGGGGAAGCAATAGCCCCACCCACAGGAATCCCTCTCATTCCATCCTGTGCAGCCTAAGCCTGGATGAGGAGTACAGCTGGAGAATATTTCAGTGACTAAGCCTAACAGGCAGGCTGCAGGTGGAGGCAGATCTCTGGGAGCTCTGAGACATTAGCTGACCCACCCCCAGGGGACCAGAGCTGATAAAAACCAGCCTTGGTGAGCAGCTTAGTCTTTTCAGCACATACCCAGGCCCAGCAGAGGGAGCCAGGAACTGTACATCACTGACATCTCCAAACAGGTTGCCCAGGGAGAGTCATAGGCAGCGTCTGACCCTGGTCTGCACCAGAGTCTTTGCCGATCTACCTAATACATAGAAACAAACAAAAAGAAGCAGCCAAAATGGAGAGAGGAAGAAACAGGCCCCAAATAAAAGAACAAGAGAATTCTCCAAAAGAAAATCTAAGTGAAATGGAGGCAAGCAATTTATCAGATACAGATTTCAAAGTAACGATTATAAAACTGAAGGAGAAATAAAAGCTTCCCAGACAAGAAAAACCTAAAGGAGTCTGTTACCACCAAACCATATTACAACAAATCTTAAAAGGCATGCTTTAAGAAGAAAAAGAAAAAAACAAGCAAACATAGTTTAAAAAAAATAAAATGGTAATAAATACATATCTATTGATAATCACTTTAAATGTAAATGGCTTAAATGCTCTGACCAAGAGATATAGGGTACCTGAATGGATAAGAAAACAAGACCCATATATCTGCTGTCTATAAGAGACCTACATCAGCCCCAACAGGTGTGGCTCAGTTGTTTGGGTATCATCCGGGAAAGTGAAGGGTCACCAGTTTGATTCCCAGTTGGGGCACATGCCTGGCTTGTGGGTTCAGTCTCCAGTCTAGGTGTGTATGAGAGGCAACCGATTGGGGTTTCTCTCTTACACTGATGTTTTTCTCCCTTTCTTTCTCCCTACCTTCCCCTCTCTTAATAAATACATTTTTTTTTAAAAAGAGAGAGAGACCCACCTCAGAAAGACAGACATGGACAGACTAAAAGTAAAAGGATAGAATAAATATTTCATGCAAATGGAAACTTTTTTAAAAGCTGTGGTAGCAATACTTAATATCTGAAAAAAATAGACTTTAAAATCATGGTTATAGTAAGATACAAGGACACTACATAATGATAAAGGGTACAATCCAACAAGAGGATAACCCTAGTAAACAGTTATGTACCCAAATAGGAGCACCTAAATATGTAAGCAAATCTTGATGGACATAAAGGAGAGTCAGACAGTAAAACAGTCATAGTAGGGGATTATAACAACCCCTAGACATCAATGGATACATTTTCCAGAGAATCAACTGGGAGATGACAGCCTTAAACAACACACTAGATCAAATGGATTTCATTGACATCTTTAGAGCATTT
>PVJD01010934.1:0-49837 GCA_004026545.1 Mormoops blainvillei
TGTAAAGTACAGCACAGGGAATATAGTCAGTAATATTGTGGTGCCAGGTGGTACTAGACTTCCGGGGGGGGAGAACTTCATAGATTATATAAATGTTTAACAACTATGCTGTACACCTGAAACTAAAATATTAAATGCCAATGGTAACTGACAGATAAAAAGAGAAAATACCTTGTTCCCATAAGTACTTTTATAAGCATTTGCTCTACAACTCTGACATACTTCTGTGTAAACACTGTCTGCACAGATGGTCCAAAGAATTTATCCCACCTCTGTCAAAGAAATCATAGGCTCTGATCTTAATAAATTTTATTCTTACTGAATATCTAATTCTTAGCTTAAGTCTATCATTTTTTGAATATTTTGATGTTTCTGTCCCCAAAGAAATGTGCTAAAATGTCAGAATTATGGGAAAGTGCTTGAAAAAGGATGGCTCAAACTTAACAGTCTCTGTTTTGACATCTAAAGATAAAAAAGTCTCGATACCTGAATCACATGCTCATCACTTGTTATTTCTATGGCTTCATGGCAGTGGTCTAATGCTGTAAACACTGAATTACAGGCCCTGAAAGTTGCAAAAGATCAATGTTAGTTCTGCTATAAAACCATTAGCATTTCATCTGTTAATTTATCAAAGTAAACAGTTCCTCAGATTCATTAAAGCTATGTACCTTCTGACATTGCTTTGAGGAAAATAAAACAACCTAGGCTTTCAAACCAAATGTATAAACAACAGCATATATTTCCATGTATACGACACAAAGAGAAAAATTGTAATCAGCAAAATCTTCTTGAAATGAACTACACATATGCTGCCAGAAACCTTAATACTGACACTGGAGAACACAGGTGTGTGGGACTGTCTTCTAGGTCCCCTGTGTTCTACACCAATGATGTTCTTCCTGATCATGCGGTGAATGAAACAGAAGTCAAGCTCCCATCAGTTAAGAAAACCTGCTTAAGCCCAGATTGGATCTGAGGTAGTCTAGCCTTTTATAACAGACACAAACATTTTATGTCCTTTTCCTCCTGACCTCAAACAAGCCTTTACATCACACCCACTGGCGTGATGAAAGGCAAGCATTCCAGAATTCCCCTTGCCTGGGTAATTGTGCAGCTCTCCTTGTAGGCAAGCTTCTTGGTAAGCTTGGTTGTATATCTGGAATATCTGAAATCACTTCAATCTCTCAATTTCTTGGAAAGAATTTTCACGATCTTCCAAATCCAGAGCAACTCCAAATACAATAAGTTATTTACTTGTCTAATAGCAAGTATGTCACTAGTTCTTAAAGCTTTATTATTTGTGCTGGATATTTAAAGAATACCAGTGAAGGCTTTCTTAACCATTACAAAAAAGATGTTGATTTACTGAATTGATATTTTATGGAAAAAACTCTTAAAATGTTATTCACTTCCCCCCCACCCATTCATGATGGCATCTATCTTCGCCATCCTGTTTGAACTGTTTACAAGGCACAGGGCGGAGCGAACGGGGGAAAATCTGATCCCGTATCTTGCCAGTTATAGGGTCTTGAACAACTTTTTATCTTCACTGGCCTGCAGTTGCCTCGTCTATAAAATGAGGAGATTAACACCTATTTTACAGGTTGTTATAAGAATCAAAGCAGTTTACATGAGGCATCTCTCAAAGTGCTCATGGCAATGTAAGAATTCAACACACGGTACTTGTTATTATTTGTAAGATCCCACAGTGATATTTCTTTGTTCTCTAGGGCTTTCAAGGCTGTTGGTGAAAACTGAATCATAACCTATCATTTCTCGTGCAAATACATGAAATATCAAACCAAAAACTGAAATAACAAACCAATAATAAATAACAAGGTAACTCATAGCAGGAGTGAAGGATTAACCCAATGAAAGATGAAAGATTGTGTTCAAAAAAAGAAAAAAGAAAGAAAGAAAAAAATAGTGTTCCTATACTTGGAGAGATTAAAGTATTACTACCAATGTGGAAGGGTGAGTAAAATAAGTAATTATGATGTAGGTGAGCAGAGGAGAATATAAACCTAACTCAACTGAGATTCCTGATGGGAGCAGTTTCTTTTTTAACTTGCTCCAGGTTACCTAATATAAATGGTATACTGTCCTATTAGCATCTCTGCATTTGTAAACATGATGATTTAAAATAAGAGAAAAAGAAGAAAAGAGGACTTTAAAATTGTTACCAAAGCTGTTACGGCACTGTAGCTCATGAAGCAACAAGCAAGACCTAGTCTCACAGTCTTAGAAGTATTTCCTGGGCTCCCGGGTGCCGACCCCAACTTGGCACTGCAGGAAAGTATTCCTTGTTCTCGAGAGCTGGTCTAAAGCACACCCCCCGTGAGCTAACTCCTGAACTTTAAAAGCTGCAAAATTAAGCTCTAACACATTTTAAGTGATAAATTCCTCTAATACATATTAAGTGATACATTCCTCTTTTGCCCAAGTATTTTCTCATAAGTACCCATGTGTCTCATCTAAGTATGCAAAAAGGTACTCAGAATACTATTGTTTTTGTCAGTTTAAGAGGCTACTTTACACAAGATCTTAGCTCCAATCTCCAAAACTTATCTATTAAACAGTCATTGTATGATTATCCACAAAGTATAAAATCTTCAATAAGTATAATGCCCAATGGGACAAAGCAAACACTTATCAACAGGTGAGGTGAAAGGATATTGGTGGGACCAGAAGGTTATCTTCCGCAGTGACAAACACTTCTCCACTGCAGTGTTTAGATCTAGGCTTTAAACAAATTTGGTTGACGGTTCTATTTAAATAAACCTGCCACAAAATGAGGTAAATGACTTGAATCATTGTTCCTAGAGTTTGGGAATTTAATTGCTTATATTAATTATTAGTACTCTTCACTCAGAAGAGCCTTACTTTATTTATTTTCTGTTCTTGGGGACCTTGTAACTCTGTGTCTCAAATGTACTTTTGTATCTCTCAGGTTAAGGAGTTGGAAAATTGGAAAAGGTAGCACAAGGAAAAGTAACCTTGGTGTGGAAAGCCCTGAAGGAAGTACAGGTGATGTAACCATTTTCCCCTCCCCTTCTGAAGGGTCCTTGAAGGTCCAGAGGGAAAGGTAAGCGTCACAGAGGCCCAGGTAGGAAGCCCCTAGGGGACACAGTAGTATCTGATGAGGTGCAGAGTGCCTCAGACTGCAAAGCAGGACACCTGGCTTCTACTCCAGAGCCGCTGCCAGCGCACTGGGAGGCTGTGATCAATGGTGTCAAGTCTCCCCGGGTCTCAGTGTTTCCCTCTGTCAACTGTGGAGGAGGTGGCTGGTTACATAATCTCTTGTGTCCCTACCAAAGGTGCTCTAGAATCTCCTCAAATAAAACACACACACACACACACACACACACACACACACACACACACACACACACACACTGAGGCCACCTGGAACAAGGGTTGGACTGCACAAGGTGGTGGCTTGTAGACAGCAGAGTCTGAACACAAATCCACATCCCAGCAGTGGTCTGGGAGGGACAGGGAGTGAGGAGTGGGGGCAGCGTGGGGTCGCGGACTTGCTACTGATCAGTACTTCCCTGGGCAGTGATGCAGTCGGGCTGGCCACTCTAAGCCTCCACAGTTGGATTTCTCCTGTGACACAGTGGCTGTCACGCGGAGCCCACATGTCGATTAGCACCGCATAAATGTCTGCTAATACTAGAGAGCTGCGGTGTTCCACAGAATGCAAAGTTTTGCCCATCTTTTAGAAACTGATTGTTTCTAAAGTTGAGGCCTGCTACCTTCTTATGACTTGGAGAAAAATAAACATGATGATTTGGGTGTGCTCCTGGATAACAGATATCAGACTAATAATGACACAGAGTTGGCACTGCAGTAGTATAAATTGATCAGCTTCAACTCCCAATAACTAGATAAATCCTATCTGTATTTTGGATAACAGAGTTCTTTCCATAATAAAAAGGTGTAGAGTAAGAGGTAATTGATCAGCATTTATTTCTATTTCCCTAGACAGACCCCATTTCATGAATTCTTCTGTTCCATAAAGTAATTCATCAAATGCATTCGGAAATGAGATTTAGTTCCCCTATTTTAAAAAGTTATTCTATAAAATGGAATTTTAAAAATTAGATAGTTTTTGTTTGACCACACGATCCTGATTTTCTCCCCCTGGTTCAGTAAGGATGGTCACCATACACAAAGACCTGGACAGAAGTGTCTGCCTAACACATCCCAGCACCATCCTTGCAGTACAGACTGTCCCTGCAGAATGCCAGCAATGTCACATATTTAGCTGCAGCTGGGGGCGGAATTGCAGGGGAAAGTATTATATAATTAGACTATAATTATTCTGGCATTGTATAATAAAGAGCCTCATTTTCCCAGTCTGCAGCAAGTGACAGAGTTGCCTGCCTGCCGCTGGGAGGAGGGTAGAGGCCTTAGATGCCCTAAGGAGCTAGGGAAGGTCATGGTCCGGGGTCACCGTGCCCCACACCCGCTGGACCCAAATCTAGTATACCCAGGGAGAGCCAAACCACGCACGCACACCCACTGCTCCAAAAAGGGAAGGAAGTTGGAGACAGTTGAGGTACAACCAGCCAAACAGCAACAGAAGAAACCGACTGCTTGGGCCCTCCTCTGGCTTTCGCTTGTGGAGAACTCTTACCACCCCCACCCGACCTCTACCCCCCCACCCCCACCCCCACACAGGGGCGGCTCTCATGCTGGCTGCTCATGACTGGGAAGAGATGCTCTTTACCCACCAAGCGTCAGCTTGGGATTAGTGCCCTGGGCAAACCCACCTTCCTGGGGCCACTGCCTGCCTGGGCCAAGCCCACTCACCAGTGCCACACTGATTTGTATTAAGAACTTGACCCTTTTCATTATGACCAACTGCCAGCCAGTTCCAGTCAGTGAGGAGTGAGAAGTTAGAGGTTAAGTACTTAGAAATCTGCCAAGTTCTGAATTTGATGAGACCTTGAAAAGTTTTCAGTGCCCTGGCTCTAAGCAGGTTTCATTAGCACAATAGCCAACAGCCCTTTCTTCATGCCCACGTGCTGGCTGCAGATGGTTAGTTCAAATTGCCAGGTCGGTCTTTCCCGCTCATTGTCCACCTCTTACACGTGGACGAGGCACCTTCTGACATCTTCCATGTGTCATCGATTTAATGTTGCCTATGAAATCTGAAACAATTATTTAAAATAAATGAGGAAATTACCTATTGAAGCAATAAGGTATCTGTTCATTTTTGTTGTAGATAATAAACAGTAAAAGATTTAAACCAAAATGATATCCCTCTTTTTCTAATTCTATTCTTTGTGAAAACATCTAAAAAAAAAGTACAGTCTTTTTACCCTCAAGTAAACATAGTAGAGACGACAGGAATAAAAACAATTAATGTACAATAGTAAAAATCATAAATTGCTGAAGTAAAGTCACTGTGATTTTCTTGAAAAATTCTATGAATTTCTCCGAAGCTAACAAATACATGGATACAAAGAAACCAAGGGACTTAATTACGTGTTTACATATTTTAAAGTCTTTGGCAACATTACTCACCCAAAACTGTAAAAATACCTGAATTCCCACTGTCTGAGATTCTTTTTAAATACTTTCCACCTAACGAAGTGACTTTATCCCTACACTTTATTTCTTGAAGCTCTCTATCCACCGAAAAGCAACCTCCTTGGCCACGGTGGGCCCCGGAAGAATTGCCTTTGTGGGTTTATGCTAATCTAATTTACCCACGGGACTGAGAATGGCAGGGAAAAATTAATTTTAAAAAGAGTTTAGTCCCATTTGAATGCAAATGAAGCAACCAAGATAAGAAGTATTAATCATTATAGTGAGATGCTATTGTTGTTGTTGTTGTTGTTTTGTTGTTGTTGTTGTTTTTTGCTGAGCCTGAAACCATCCTGATGTGCAGTCGGCCAGAGAGAGAAGCCAGGTCAGGGGCCTTCTGGCATGCTACGGCCTGGAACCTCTGGGGCTGGTCGCCCAGGGGCCACAGGCTGGCTAGGGTCTCCTCTGTCCCGTCCTCTTTCTCTGCTTGAGGGGAGCAAGTTGAAAAAGTCAGGGTCCTGAGATGTGCTGGAGCAGAGCCTGAGGCAAGCCAGCCATGACCCTGGACCCCAACATTCCAAGATGTCCCAGAGGCAGAACACCTACCACCCAGGGCTCTGGCCACTCAGACAACATTCCAGATGTGGGCACCAGAGAGCAGCCTGCTTTTAAAGCACTCTGTACCTGTTTAGAGACCTCAAGTCAGCTTCTGGGAGGTACTTCATACATGGGAGCCCCGAACAGGCCTTGTAAAATTGCTATCATGGTTGTGCAGCAATTATTATGGATAGTATAATAAATATACCCATTGGCTTGCCCTTATCCATAACAACCCATGGAGGAATTTACAAATGTTGAAACTAGTAAGTAATCCTCAAAGGTTATTCTTAATCTTGATTTAATTTTACAAAAATTAAACAGTACTTTTCCTAGGGTGTAATTTTAAAACTGCTGTAAATAGTGGAAAACACTGTCAAAGTAGGAAATGCTTCTAATGTATTTCTTTATAACAAAGGGCTCGCAGTTTAGATTCTGCTGTTTACCAGCTACCATTACTTGTTTAATGGCTTCGAAATTCCTGTGACGGAGCCAGGACCCTGCAAATAGCAACCCGATGACAGACACGCTTGTCTACGGAACCGGTAACCAACCTCGTGTCCTGTCTTATTTGACTACATACCGTAACTTGAACTGTGAGCGAACTTCCCCATGTTCTATTTGAATAAGTTCATTATAGCAAGCAATGATGCTGCTATTCTCCATAAATCTCTGAAAAGAAAGCAAAGGTAATACATTAGACATATACAATTACTTCTTCAAGAGTTAAATAAAGGAACTGAGCAGTTTTTCCTACTCGAGTAGCTCTGTTATATAAGACAACTAGTAGATAAGATGAAACAAAACAGTTGTTAAGGTGTTTGAAACACTTGTTTAAATGCATGAGAAACAACAGAGCAGGCAATATTGTATGCTTAATTCTCTTTATAACAAAGGTGGGAAAAACTTCAGTTAATTACTGAAACGCCTGCACTTTATGCTGCACTAATAAAAGTCTTCTAAAACCCAACACTGGACATGTTCAGTGTGTGCCACATTGTGAAAGATCTCTTTCGAGGGGAGAGACCCTTCTTTGCTTCCTTCCTCATCTCCTGAGTGTCTATTCCACTCTCCTCTCCCGTGTCTGTCTCTGTCACAGACGCACATGCACACATACTTCCACTATCCAATGTGGATGGCTTCTCTTCGGGAAACACCTTTGAAGCCATGATTCCCTGTGCCCCTGGTCCCCACTATTGCAACTGTAAGCTGGAAAGGGTGAGGGAAAGAGGGGATAGTATGAACACGCACGGAAAGGAAGTACTTTTTTCCTTTTGTAAAGTTAATCATGGTTGGGTTCAGGATGAGCTTCTGGATGGGTGAAGATTTTCTACCAGCCTATGAACAATTAGCTGATTTCATCACATACAAAAAATCTGTGATCAATTAAGTTTTGAAAATGTTGGAATAAACAGATTTAGGTTGGTTTATTTTAAGACAGAAGCTTTAAAAGTAAACTTTTGCTGTCTATGTCTAATTAGAAAAGTAATACACATTAATTTTAAAGTGTATAACATACAGAAAAATTTAAAGAAAAACCCCCAAACTACTAATAATGTCATAAGCTACAGGTGTTACTAATTTTGGAAAAAGCTTATTAATAAAGATTTTATTTATTTACTTTTAGAGAGAGAGGAAGAGAGGGTGCGAAACATCAGTGTGTGAGAGATACATCGATCGGTTGCCTCTTGCACACCCCCTACTGAGGACCCAGCCCACTACCCAGGCACGCGCTGTGACCGTGAATCAAACCAGCAACCTTTTGGTTTGCAGGCCGGCGCTCAATCCACTGAGCCACACCAGCCAGGGCTAAGAAATAGTATTTTATATTTTACTTTTCTTTAAGTTTAAGAACTTCCAGTGTAGTGAAAAACATTTTTCTGTAGGTGATGGTTTTTAAACACTGGAGGACTTTGTACACAATTGGTACTTATCAAGAGTTTTGTGGACTAAAGGTAATGGATGATTCCAGTGCCTTATCTTTAGGGAGTTTTTCAAGACTATAGTTAATAAGCCCAACCTCTGAAATGATTTGGGTGAATCAAAAGCAGTGGTCTTCAAACTTCAACATGCTGAGAATCACCTACCTGGGCCTTTGGTTAAAATTTCAGATTCCTGGGCCCTAGTTCCAGAAACTTAGGCATGTTTCTTTAGTATAGGACTTCTCGGGTCATTCGATATGTTCATGTGAAACGTTGCTAATGTGGACTGTGCATTTTCAGGGGTGGAGTAGAAAGAGTCTTCACTGATTTCTGAAAGTTATTTGGCCACGGCAGTCTTTTGCAAAGGAACACCTATTAAGAGCTTTTGGAACACTCATATTCCACAGAGGGTTTGAGAAATACTACTTTAGTGAACCCAGTGTGGAGTCTGCATTTTGACTTTGCTATGAGTATGAGCTCTGGCACTCTATTTAGTCATTTTGGGATTGTTTCCTCCTCTATAAAAATGCAGAAGATATCCACTCTCTCATTTGTCGATGAGGATGAAGTAAGTAACCTAGAATGGAGCCAAACAAATAAATCTTAGCTCGCCATTTCTTCTTCAGGAAGCCTCTCCGGGGGAAAACTGACTGGCACGCCTAGCACATTGCGCTGCAAATGTTAAGTGGTCCATGAATCCTTGTTCAACTGAATAAGCATCATTTCAAATAAAAAAAGAAGTACACAAAGGTTGGTAGAAAAACAGCTGCAATTGCCCTTTGCTAAGATACTGGTTTCTAAAAGGCTCAGAGTGGGCTGAGCATCATGCAGTCGGCCACTTGCACGGAGCTACAGAGGCTTCGAGTGGAGCTGTTGTGGAATATTTCATGGCACAATTTGTTCCTGGATCCCCACTTAGGGACCCATCGTCTGAAGCGCTGGCCAATTAGCTAGCAACACGGGGCAGAGTTTCAGCAGATGCTTTAATACAATCAAAACAACTCAGAGATGGGAAACGACCGCACGGAAGGCAGAATTGCTGGCATATTTGGAAGGGTGCTTGACTAGAGAGTTGCCAAAGGCAAGATTTTGCCCAAAAAAGGAGACCAGCCACCTGAAGGCCAACATCAGCTGATCTTCTGCCACAGTAACTCAGGAAGGAAAGCATTTGTAGGTGCAGTGCGCTTCCCTTGGGAAGAGCCCAGGCTATTTGGGGGTACCCTGACCTCTCTGGTAAAAGGCCTTGTTCAGACCCAGGACTAAAGAACACCAGTTGCCTATGACAGGTCTTGTGTTTCATGCTCCTACCAAGGGTTTTATTGACTATGCTGACTGCAGAAAGTAGCACCATATCCAGACAGAGGGCAACGAAACCTTCTAGAACAGCATGCACAAGTTATAAAACATGGAAAAAGGAACAATGGCAGTTTTCCCTCCTAAATTTTCTTAATCACATTTGAAGCCAAAGAAGGCCAGTTGCTTCCCCTAAACTTTCCTGCGAGTAGATGTACAATCCCAAGATCACTCCAAATGACAAACTCTATGCCAGTCAGAGGCAAAACACTGAACTGAACGCAAAATTCCAAAAGGACGCTTGACGGCATGTGCGGGGGTCCTCACAGGTATCACCCACAGTGTGTCACTGCTGTTCCCAGTAATGAGACCCCAGGATGAGGAGAACCTACGTCCTCACACTCCAAGAGGCCCTGCCTCAGACTTAAAAGGATGACGCTGGGCTGGGTTGCAGTGGGGTGGTCAACATTAAACAGAAGAGCTATGAAACCAGTGGATAGCCTTACGCTATTTCTCAGACAATGATCATTGTAAGTAAAGAAGTCTCAGGCCCCTTTACCAATTTTCCTTTTTCCATGCCGGGACTCAGACACATTGTTCTATGTATTCCTATCAACATACAACATGGAAGAACAGCTTTCAGAACCAAATGCCAGCCTCTGAGAGATGCCATGATGGACAAGAGGAAAGTTAAGTAAGTGATGCTGCTAACTAGAAACAAACATTTCCATGACGCACATAAACCACTAAGCTACCTGAAAACCTGACAGAGCACTGCTGCTTCCACACAGAAGCAGAAAACAACCAAAGCACAGAACTGCTCCTCCTGGCAACTTCTGCTCCTCTGTGGTCTACAACAAAGATAAGATGTTGTTTTTTTTTAAACCAGGGATTGCAATGTACCATGACTTAAAACACCCAAAAGAATGTTCATAGTTCACAAGGCATGAGCAACACCCTATTTTTGAAGGAAAAGAATGCATAACACCAGCTATTTGGGGTTCAGATTATTTCCTTTTTTTCTAATTTCCTATACTGTCCTTAGCCTCCCTCTGTCTGTTTTTTTTGGTCAACATTTTCCCACCACCACTTTCCCCAGCTCCACCAGCACCCACTGCCTACCCACAATCTTTCCCCCATTTGGCTTTGTCCTTTATGCATTTGCCTTGATGACCCTTCCCCCGCTTTTCTGCTGTCATCCCCCTCCCTCCTCCCCTCTGGTTACTGTCAATTTGTTTTTTATTTCATGTTGCTGGTTATATTTTGCTTGCTTGTTTATTTTGTTGCTTAGGTTCTACTTATACGTGAGATCATATGGTATCTGTATTTTACCCTCTGGCTTATTTCACTTAGCATAATGCTCTCCAGTTCCACCCATACTGTTGTGAAGGGTAGTAGCTCTTTCCTTCTTTCTGCTGCGTAGTATTCCACTGTATAAATGTACCATAGATTTGGATCCACTCATTTACTGTTGGACACTTAGGTTGCTTCCAATTCTTGGCTATTGTAAATTGTGCTGCTATGAACATTGGGGTGCATAGGTTCTTTTGAATTGGTCTTTCAGGATTGTGAGGGTATAATCCCAGTAGTGGAATTGCTGGGTCAAAGGGCAGATCCATTTTTAGTTTTTTGAGGAAATTCCAAACTGTTTTTCACAGTGGCTGCACCAGTCTGCATTCCCACCAACAGTGCACAAAGATTCCCTTTTCTCCACATCCTCACCAGCACTTGTTGTTTGTTAATTTGTTTATGATAGCCATTCTGGCTGGTGTGAAGTGGTATCTCACTGTGGTTTTAATTTGCATCTCTCTGATGGCTAGTGATGTTGACCATCCTTTCATGGATCTCTGGGCTCTGTGTATGTCTTCCTTGGAGAAGTGCCTGTTCAGGTCCTTTGCCCATTTTTTAATTGGGTTGTTTGTCTTCCTGGAGTGGAGTTGTGTGAGTTCTTTATATATTTTGGAGATTAAACCCATGTCTGAGATATCATTGGCAAATATATTTTCCCATGTGGTTGGTTCTCTTTTCATTTTGCTAATATTTTGTTTAGCTGTGCAGAAGCTTTTTATTTTGATGAACTCCAATTTGTTTCTTCTTTCCATTATGTCTCTCGCTCTTGGGGACATATCGGTGAAAATATTGCTACATGGAATATCTGATATTTTCCTGCCTATGTTCTCCTCTAGGATTTTTATGGTGTCGTGCCTTATATTTAAGTCTTTTATCTATCTTGAGTTTATTTTTTGTGTGGTGTAAGTTGGTGGTCGAATTTAATTTTTTCGCATGTAGCTGTCTAGATCTCCCAATACCATTTGTTGAAGAGGCTATTTTTACTCCCATTTTATGCATCTGCCCCCTTTGTCTAATATTAATTGATCATAGGGACATGGGTCTATTTCTGGGCTCTCTAACTGTTCCATTGATCTATGTGTCTGTTCTTATGCCAGTACCAGACTGTTTTGAATACAGTGGCCTTACAACATAGTTTGATATCAGGTATTGTGATGCCTCCTACTTTGTTCTTCTTTCTCAAAATTGCTGCAGCTATTCAGGGTTCTTTATGATTCCCTATAAATTTTTGAAATGTTTGTTCTATATCTGTGAAATATGTCATTGGTATTTTAATAGGCATTGTGTTGAATCTATAAATTGCCTTGGGTAGTATGGACATTTTGATGATGTTAATTTTTCCAATCCATGAACATGGAATATGCTTCCATTTATTTGTGTCTTCCTTAATTTCTTTCTTCAGTGTTGTGTAGTTTTCTGAGTACAGGTCTTTTACCTCCTTGGTTAAATTTATTCCTAGGTATTTTCTTTTTCTTGTTCCTATAGTAAATGGTATTTTTCCCCATGATTTCTGATTCTGATATTTCATTGTTGGTGTACAAAAATGTCTTCTATTTCTGAATATTGACTTTGTATCCTGCTGTTTTGCCAAATTCACTTATTAGGTTGAATAGTTTTTTGGTGGGAGTCTATAGGGTTTTCTGTGTACACTCTCATGTCATCTGCAAACAATGACAGTTTTACTTCTTCCTTTCCAATTTGGATGCCTTTTACTTATTTTTCTTCTCTGATGCCTGTGGCTAGGACTTCTAATACTACATTGAGTAGAAGTGGTGAAAGTGGACATCCTTGTCTTGTTCCCAATCTTAGTGGGAACGCTTTTAGTTTTTGCCCATTCAGTATAACGTTGGATGTAGGTTTCTCATATATGGCCTTTATTATATTGAGGTATACCCCCTTTATTCCCACTTTGCTGAGTGGTTTTATCATAAATGGGTGGTCTATCTTATCAAATGCTTTTTCTGCATCTATTGACATGATCATGTGATTTTTGTCTTTCCTTTTGTTTATGTGATGTTTACATTTATTGATTTGCAAATATTGTACCATCCTTGCATCCCTGGGATGAATCCCACTTGATCATGGTGGATGATCATTTTATTGTATTGGTGGATGCAGTTAGCCAATATTTTGTTGAGGATTTTAGCGTCTATGTTCATCAGCAATATTGGCCTGTAGTTTTCTTTCCTTGTGGTGTCTTTATCTGGTTTTGGGATTAGGATGATCTTGGCCTCAAAAAGAGTTTGGGAGTCTTTCCTCTTCTTGGATTTTTTGGAATAGTCTGAGGACAGGGGTTAGCTCCTTCTGAAATGTTTTGTAAAATTCTCCTGGGAAACCATCTGGTCCAGGGCTTTTCTGTGCCTGGAGTTTTTTTATTACTCCTTCAATTTCACCAGCTGTTATTGGTCTGTTCAGGCTTTCTGCTTCTTCTTCATTCACTTTGGGAAGATGATACTTTTCTAGAAATTTGTCCATTTCACCCAGGTTTTCAAATTTCTTGGCATACAGTTGTTCATAGTAATTTCTTACAATCCTTTGTATTTTTGTGGTATCCATTGTAATTTCTCCTCTTTCATTTCTGATTTTATTTATTTGCGTCCTCTCCCGTTTTTCCTTGATGAGTCTGCTTAAAGGCTTGTCGATTTTGTTTATCTTTTTAAATAACAAGCTCCTGGATTTATTGATCCTTTGAATTGTTCTTTTAGTTTCTACGTCATTCAGTTCTGCTCTGATCTTGATTATCTCCTTCGTTCTGCTCGCTCTGGGCTTTGTTGTTGTTTCTCCAGTTCTTGCAGATGTAGGGTCAGGTTGTTTATTTGAAATGTTTCCATCTTTCTTAGGTACGCCTGCATTTCTATGAACTTTCCTCTCAGGATTGCCTTCACTGTGTCCCATAGGTTTTGGATGGTTGTATGTTCATTTTCAGTTGTTTCCAGAAACTTTTTGATTTCTTCTTTCATCTCATCATTGACCCATTCATTGTTTAATAGCATACTATTCAGTCTCCATGAATTTGAATGTTTTTGAGCTTTTTCCTTGAGGCTGGTTTCTAGTTTTAAGCCTTTGTGGTCTGAGAAAATGCTTCAGATGATATCAATTTTCTTAAATTTGTTGAGACTTGTTTTGTGTATTATCATGTGGTCTGTCTTTGAAAATATTCCATGTGCATTTGAAAAGAATGTGTAGGTTGCTTCTTTGGGATGAAAGGTTCTGTACATATCAGTTAAGTCCATTTGATCTAATGCATCATTCAGTTCCACAATATCCTTGTTGATATTTTGTTTGGATGATCTATCCACTGTCGACAGTGGGCTATTAAAATCCCCTACTATAAGTGTGTTGCTGTCTATATCTTTCTTGAAGTCCTCCAGGATTTTCCTTATCTATTTGGGTGCTCCTATGTTGGGTGCACATAGGTTTACAATGTTTATGTCCTCTTGATGGATTCTTTCCTTGAGTATTATGCAGTATACTTCTGTGTCTCTTTTTAAGGCCTTTGTTTTGAAATCTATTTTGTCTGATATAAGTATTGCTACCCTGGTTTTTTTCCCCCGTCCATTTGCTTGGAATGTTTTTTTCCAACCCTTTACTTTCAGTTTATATAGGTCTTTTGTTTTGAGGTGGGTCTCTTGTAGGTAGCATATGTGTGGATCCTGTTTTCTTATCCATTCAGCTACTCTATGTCTTTTAATTGGAACATTTAATCCATTTACATTTAAAGTTGCTATTGATAGGTACTGATTCATTTTTTTCCTTTTGTACTTATATTCCTCTCTCCCTCACTCTTTTTCTTCATTTTCTTAAATCAGTCCCTTCGACATATCTTGCAATGTTGGTTTGGTAGAGATGTATTCTTTTAGCATTCTTTTGTCTGAGAAACTCCTTATTTCACCTTTCATTTTAATTGAGAGCCTTGCTGGGTAGAGTAGTATTGGTTGTAGGCCTTTGCTTTTCATTACTTGGAATATTTCTTGCCATTCCCTTCTGGCCTCTAGTGTTTTTGTGGAGAAGTCAGCTGCTGGCCTTATCGGGGCTCCCTTATATGTTACTTCCTGTTTCTCCCTTGCTGCCTTTAAGATTCTCTCTTTGTTTGATATCTGCGATTTTTTATTATGATGTGTCTTTCAGTGGGTCTCTTTGGATCTTCTTGCTTGGGGCCTTCTGTGCTTCCTGGTCTTGTATGATTTTTTATCTCCTCAAATTGGGGAAGTTTTCCATCATTACTTTTTCAAACATCATTTCAATGCCTTGTTTTTCTTCTTCTCCTTCCGGTATTCTTATTATATGGATATTATTACTTTTCATGTTGTCCTGCATTTGCCTTAACTCCTTTTCATTCTTTTTGAGCCTTTTTTCATTTTTTTACTCTTTCTGGGAGTTTTTTTCTACCATGTCCTCCAGCTTGCTGATTCCGTCCTCTGCTTCACCTAGCCTGTTTTTGATTCCTTCTGCTGTGTTCTTCAATTCAGAAAGTGTATTCTTCATTTCGTCTTGGTTCTTGTTGATAGTTTCTATGTCATTTTCATGCTGATATAGTTTGTAGTAAGTTCCTCATAATTTCCCTGTAGTTTTTTGTAATTCTCATGGAGCTCACTGAATTTATTGAGTTTCCTTATAACCATTGTTTTGAACTCAGTATCTGATACTTTAATTGCCTCTATTTCATTTAATAGTCTTTCTGAGGATTCCTCCTTTCCTCTCGATTGGGGTTGTTTCTTTGTCTTCCCATTATTTGGTTGCCGGAGCAAAACCACAAAGCCCAGGAAACAAACCCTAACCACACAAATAACTCCCCATTGCAATCCCACTATCAACAGCAAAGAACCAGTATTAATAAGGCTGTAAAGAGATTAAGGCTATTATAAGAAAGGAGAGAAATAAACTACAGTATAAAATCGAATGAGTTAATATTCACCAACTGGATGGACAAGAAATGAATGTGAAAAAGCTATGTAGTATGGAAAATATTGCAATTAATGGAGAAGACCACAGCGGATTTCATCTCTGTAGCCTCTAGTATTTATTGCTGTGTTTTTCTTTCTGGATCCACCTCTGGTGATGTCCGATGTTGACCCCATCTGACCTTAGGCAGACTGTTGGAGACTTCTTGGGATCTACTGTCTGTGGCTGTCTCCTTCAGTTGTTAATCTAGTCACTCTGTGCTCAGCAGTCAGGTTTAAGCACCACTGGGCCAGGGCAGACTCCCTCCTGGGGGCGGGCTATTGTTTCCTCTCAGGCTGCTGCTGCTTGGAGGAGAGTGGTCTGCCTGAGCAAGATGGGTGCTGCCACATGGGGGATGACTCAGCACCAGGATTCCGGTGGCCACTTTCTCAGTTCTCTCCCTAAAGCCTCTGTCGCCAGTCTTTCCTCAGACGTCTCTAGCCTACTCTGACCCCGCCTTTGCTGGAGTCCAGGGTAAGTGGCTGCAAAAGAAAATGTATGCAATGGCCCTTTAAACAGCTCTTTCAGTCTCCAGCTGCCTGTTCTAGGCAGGGAGCAACCCTGCCGCGTTTCACAGCTGGCTGTTGTCTGTGTACTTTTTGGGTTCTGGTGCTGTAGGCTGGGGATCCCCACTTATGGTTTAGACCCCACATTTCTCAGGGGGATCCAACTGGCTGCTTAAATATCCCTCTGGCACTGCCACCTGAGGGCGCCCAGCCAGCCTTCTTGAGTCTCTGCTGCACTCCTTACCAGTCAGGTTGTGCTGAAACTGATTCTTCTAAGGTTATACGGCTTCTCTCTGCTATTGTTCAGCTGTTTGTTCCAGGTGATTTCTCCACAATTTAGTTGTTATTCCAGATTAGTCCTGGGAGGAGGTCAGTGTGACTTCCATTTACTCCTCTGCCATCTTGATCTCCAGGCTTCAGATCATTTCTATCAAAAGACCTGAGATACCAAGTCTGCCTAGAATTTATGATTGAAACCAGGAGTTCACAGGATGCTGTGCCATCCCCTAATGAACACGAACGAGCCCTGGCCACTGACTCAGTGGACATATATAACCACATGCACATACTGGACTGATTTAAGTGAGATAACTCTGGGACCTCAGAATTTTGACCTGATATAGTAAGATGTGTTTTATGTCATTATGAAGTTACGAGAGAAAAAGGAAAAGAAGCTTGACTAGGTAGCAGTTGCTTATTACCATCCCCTGAGAGCAGTTCTTCCCTTCACAGTCCTGGGGCTTAATGCCCTTGGTGCTTATCCATGGATACTGGCCTTCGCTGTCATAGGGGAGTTAGAGATAAGATTCCCGCACCTGAGGGAGGTGCTGGTTCGTCATCTACGTACCCTGTTGAAGCCTGCGTGAAGAAGAGGGAGGACTGAGGCCTCTTCGTGGTCGCCCAATCTGCAGCAAAGCAGAAAATGTGGTCACTCAGCAGATACAAACCAGGACTCCTCACACTGAAACACGGAGAGAGAGCAATGAGGCAAATGTGGCGCTGGCCCTTGGAGCGGCTTCCTGACCAGCATGTGCCCATGGGGTACACCTGCCCTTAGGGACCCAGACTCCCACATCTGACTGCCAGATGCAGAAAAAGAACAAAGCAATGAAGAGAACACTCCAGCAGGGTGCCTGAAAGCATCACCACAGGTGCATGTGAGTGGCTCTCTCCAACTTGGGGCTGCCCTCTGGAGTTGGGGCAAGTGTATGGGAGCAGCACCATAAAGGGGCAAGGCAGGTGCAATGTTCATCCCAGAGACAGCCATCCTCTCCCTGTCCCCAAGCCTTCTAAAAGAACAATTCCCCCCTGCCCCAAGACCCAGCGGGGTCTAACTTTCAACGTAAGGAAGACAACAAGCACTGTAAGCTGCTGAAGCCAATAGCCAAATGGGAAAGACATGTTATCACCAATGCCAAGTTAGAAAGGAAGAAGAGAAAACAAAAATTGATCATCGTCACTCATTTCATGGGAAGGTTTCCTATACTGAGCCCAGAGTTAGGTCTCAGAACTCAAGTCTGAGTACAAGGCGGGGGTGTGGGTTGGCTTATCATGAAGACATGGTGGGCTGTCACCGTTATGAGAGAGAAAAGGTCTCCCTGAGACAGAAAGTAACATGCTATACATACTTTGGAAAACAGGGAAGAAACATGGAATAGAGGGGATTCAGTGGAGGAGCAGATGGAAAACAGGAAGAGAAATCCCAGGGCTTATTTGTGGCATTACCTGTACAGGGAAAAGCTGTCTTCCCTAACTCTCTTTCTCCTCGGGAACTTAAGGTTCTACCTTTGCTGACTGATACATCAGGGCGGGCACAAAATGGCTTCTAAAAGTATTAATAATGTTCCGTTTATTATTAATGTTCTATTTCTGAAGCTGAGTGGCACAAACTCAGCATTGATTTTTATTATTACTCTGGCCATATATGAAACATTTTATTAAACCATAGGAGAAAAAGGTTAAAAATAATAATAAGCCACAGCAAACTGTAACTTGTCAAGGACAAGTACACATTCTTGCTATGTGCGTAGGGAATGAGAGTGTTTTGTCCTTGGGCCCATGGAATGAGACAGGCTTGGGGAAACATGTCTTGTGGCCTGGTATGCTCTTGGTCTCCATGTCCAGGGTCCCTGAGTCCCCAGGACATCAAACATAAGCCAGGGGGCTGAAGAAGGATGAGTGCACATCTCAGCTTCCCTCACTCATTCCCCTTGAGGTCCCATCTTCCACCAGGAAGGAACTAATGGGGACAGTTTATTCACTTTCCTTGTCCTACAGCCCATGGCAGGTATCAAAGTGATGACTCCTAACATGAGACTCAAAGCGTATCAGGTAAGAAGTCTTAGGTTAGGCCCAAACTTTGAAGCCAGGATTCCCCACTGCACCAATGTGCTCTGGAATGGAGTATTTCAAACCTCCCCTAGCTCGGGCTTGCTCGGACAAAGATCTAAACTCTCTAGAGTTGCTGGCCTGTCGGCTCCTTCCTTGCAGAATCTATGCCATTTGCCACAATGGGTCTAAGTGTCGTAGATCCTAGGCCTTAATTAAGGTCTTATTCTCTCCAAAGCTAATGACAACCATTACATGACGAGAACACATTTGATACTTGCGAAGATCCCAACCATTGTAGTTTGTACAAACAACGTTTTTCCTTCTAGATTTTCCATTCTAAGTGCTGGTCATTTCAGACACTAAACTCAGCAGAGCAGTTTCTCATCCCACAATCTTGTACCTACAGCTTAATCCCTCTTTCTTGCCTTCCAACACTGGCGTGCGACCTAGTCCTGCTTCTAGCCACATAGCCGCCCCCAAGTATGCACTGCACATCCCTGCTCTTGCAGTCGATTTGTAAACATGCCTCTTTGTTCTCATGCTATCATTAGTTTCTTCTTAAGGGAAAAGCCTTCTCTCATCTCTTTTTTTCCTCTCACATCTCTTTTCTTTAAAGAAAAAAAGATAAGGTGGAATCACATTCTCTCCAGATCTCCTCCTCTGCAGACTCTCTATTCATTTCTAGCATATAATGAAGTAGCCATTTCTTCCTGTGGTGTGTATGTGGTAACAGCAATTAGATGTGATAGAAAGAAAACTTATAAAACAAAGAAAAGCCGCCCAAAGCAAGATCTAAAGTCAGTGCCACAGGGCTGAAGATAAACCCATTGCTTCACCAGCTCCAAAACTGGATGACATCAGACAATGTCTCAGAAAGGACAGGACTATTCCCAGCAGGGGTGGGGAGGTGAGCTTACACTTGTGAAACCACCGCGAGGATCACCGTGTGCTCCGAGGGATTTGTGGCCCGGATCGACCTGCAACAAGAAGGTGCCAAGTCAAACCAGGTGACCTTGGCTTTGCTACATTAAACCAATGTGAAACTGCTTCACGCTAAAAATGGCACAAAATCCAATCTTCTTCTAAAGAACAAGTCTGGTGTACAGCACCTCTAATGCTGTACACCTGAATCTAACATAATATGGAATGCTAACTGTAACTGAAAAATGTTACAAAATTTTAACAAATGTAGCACGCAAATGCAAGATGTTAATAATAAGGGAAACTGGAAGGTGGGGCTTATATGGGAATGGTGGGAACGCTCTGTACTGTCTGCACAATTTTTCTATAAACCCAAAACTTCTCTAATAAACAAAGTCTATTAATCTAAAAGAAAAAAGAAAAAAAAACCCAGGAAAAGTCTGAAGACACATGGAAGGCAACAAAGAAAGGTGCCCTTGTGGATTAGGACAATCTCTTTGTGTTACTTAAAAAAATGAATTTTTTTAAAAACTCCCAGGCAATTATCCAATAGGTCAGATCTGCCAATTTTCCACTTCAAAAACCAGCAAATCCCACTTAAATTCCAGGTTCTCTGATTGAAATTCCACTCTGCAAAACAACTGGCAGTCTTACAATTCTCTAGTTCTCAGTGTGTACTTCTGGAGGTAATTGGGTTGGATCTTTTTTTCTTTTAAAATAGTAGATCAGATAGTTGACTGCCCTTATAATAAAAATGAAAGTACTTGCCAGTAGCTGGATATACAAATGCAGGTTAAAACATATTAAATGGTACACAGGACCACCACAGTTTCCCAGTTGTCCTATTGTTTGTCCTCAAATACTTTAAACAACTGGGTCATCAGCTGGAGTGAGAAATGTTGCAATATGGCAACTGTCATCACTGTGACCACCTGTATATTGTTAGTTTATTCCCTAGGAATTTAATAGGATTACAACATGTAAGGATGTAGAATTTGGAGGTCAATGAGTCTCCTTAAAAAATGTGCTATGAATGCTACAGCTCAGATTCCGCGTTATTCTGGTCAGGGGTCGTGAAATGAACGAATTTTAATACAGTGCCACACACTCAAATCTTAGTACAAATAAGCATGCTTGTTCTGACCTCTCTTCTGGGTCTGGTCTCTGCTTCTGTTGAGATGGCTCAAAAGAGAACCACCGTCTTCAAGAACAGAAGGCTCAGGGTGGCTCCTAAACAGTTTGTGGAACCACATATATTTGTTTTTCTTTCTAGCTACTGGGATTTCAGACCCTCTCCATTTTAACATGTTTGTACTAACACTCCCCCAGGGACAGCCCGCTCACACTGCTTCATCCTCTTTGACTCCAGAGTTTCCTGACCTTTCTCAAAAAATGTACCTTCGCCATTTCCTATTCCTTGAGACCCTGCTGTGTGTGGGTGAAAGGCTTGAGAACAGGACCACCTACTGTATTCCTGGGAAGTGATAGTTTCCCTGGTGGATGGATGACAGCCGAATGACAGGTACCTTTGCAGGCAATGCCTTAACCCACTGTGAGGCAGGAGGAATTAGTAGCCCTCCAACGTGAGCACAGACTACTTTCCATTCAGCACATACAACAGGGCTTCATAAGCTGAAGCTACACACATTTTCTACTTAGTAGCCTATTGAATTCTCAGCAGAGATACCAGATAGCACCTAATGAAAAAAATGCACAGTGTTCCAGAGGTTGGTTCTAACCTCTAGGGAAACACTAAGCACTTCTCCTCTTTGTTCAGCCTCTGCCCCCCCAGTAAGGTGTCAAGAGTACACTTCTGGGCTACGTTCAAAGGGGTGAACCTTAGGCAAGAGGTTCAAACACTATTATGAATATAACTGGGTTGGGGTACACATTCTCTTAGCTTTTGAGATTGGCTTCCGTTTTATGGGTTGCTTCCTGCTGCTTACCTCTTCTTTCTCATTCCTCCAAAGGAAGAGGTGTGGTCAGAGCGACCTGGACCTCTTCCTGATTCAAGGGAATATGATAAGCTATGATCCAGTCTAGCTCAAAAGCCAGGGATCTGGGGCCACAGATGACACTAAAGAACGCACATTTGCTGGGAGCACGTCCTGGCAGTCAAGCATTCGGGAATGAGGCCATCCTCAATGGGAGCAGCAACAATTGGTAAGCATGCTAGGAGACCGGTGCCTGGGTTCTAAACTCTGCAGGCCCCCAACTGTTTCTCTGTGCTGCTGAGACAAAGGTGCACTTATTAGGAAACAAAGCTCCGTTTCTTTATGTTCACATTAGATTGTAAAGGTTATCTGCTAAAATGGGCCTGCACCTGAATTAAAAGGATCCTTCCTATTAATTTCTTCTTTTTACATCTGAAGCTTGTCTTAAATCATTCTATGTATGCCAAAGGACTGTGGTTTTTCAATCACAAAATCATGTAGTTAAAGTCAGTCAAGACTGAGAGAAAGTAGTTATAAAAAATTCAATTCTACTCCGAAAATCTTTTGGAAAGGAAAAAAATATGTTAACTGCCAAAACTATTCTCCAAATATTTTATGATACATTTTATTTATTAATATACATAATAAATAGGCAAACGTTCCTATGCAGAAAGATAAAATTACTTGAGACCAGTAAGAAAAATTCTTCTCTGGGAAACTGAAAACTGTCAAAGAATAACAAAGTGACACCTGTGCTGAGAAACTCCTCTTAATCTCCTCATTTCTTGTCAGGGTACCAAGTTTCTCAGAAGCCATGCCCCTTACCTCTCATTTCATTTAATACTTTCAAGAAAACTCCAGCTCCATATGTAATTGGAGTCTGGCCTAGCCTAGCATTTAATTAGTGACTTCTTCCTGTCTAGCTTCAAAGCATTCCACTTCTGCTAAATGGATCAGTTCATCCAGAGCTAACTCTTAGGACTGCACTTATTTAAGAACAGGCATGCGTTCCCTCCCCAGAGCATAAGCGTTTCTGTAAACAAGTCGGGGCACGGTGTGGGGGTGGGGGGGGGCGGGGCTAGGATCCCTGGAAGATTTTCTGCTGCTTCGAAGTGGCTGCCTAGCTCCATGACTGCTGTAGGATCCACCCATCTGTGTCAGGCAGGAAAAATGTGTATTTCACACATTTCTGATGCTCATTTTGGGACAGAATAATTAAGATTAAAGTATCTGGTTTACATCCAAACCATATCTGTATAATAAGAACTGTATGAATTTTAATGCTTTTTTTGTGAAATATGAGCAATACTCAGGGAGAAAAAAAACCCCAAAGTTTTCAGTGGCGCCCACTCACACCTCTAAATTCGTTGGGACTGAAATGTGGAAAAATAGAAAAGGTGAGATAAATTTATAGGAGCTACAGCTTTCATCACAGAAATCTGAATATACCGCTTAGGAACATCAACACATATTTAGAAATATTTGGGATGGAGCTAAAAACATCTACAAATGAATTTCATTTTAGGCTGTTAACTGAACATTAAGCATATTAAATTAAGGAAGGTACCTGCACACAGCTTCTGCATCAAAGTTTCGAGTTTGTCTGTGATCAATTACAATAATTTCATGATGTTTATCCAGAAAGCATTCTAGGGCTGACTCCGGGGTTCGGGCGATATTGCATCGATAACCAGCTCTGTCGCAGGCCCACCAGAATCCATCACTCTGACTATCCTCCTTGGCGAAGATCAGCAAGACCTGGAACACACAGGGAACAGCATCTTGACAGAAATCATCACCCTTGGAGACTATTAAAAAGAGGCCTACAGGATACTGATTAAAAATACAGCCTCTGGAGGGAAGCTACCTGGGTTCAAATTCCAGCTCCTTCAACTGATTCCACCGTGTCTTTGAACAAAGCATTTCCTCTCTTTGGCCTACAGTTTCTTCACTGTCAAGCATGACAAAGCAGTGCCATGCAGGCTAGTTGTGGGACTTGAATGAGCACACAATAGGTGCCCAATCACTCTGGTGAGGGGATGATTTTTTTTTTTTTAATTTCCTTAGTGACTTTGCTTTTAAACAGATTCAGCAGTGACACTACTGACAGGATAATTAACACAGGTTAGATAGTGGCTCATATATATACCTGTTTGGCCCTAGTGCAGGTGGCGTTTGCCTCACCGTACCTGGAGGCCACCTATCTCTTGGAACTTAGCACTTAAATCCATGTAAAGATACAGAAAAGGAAGGGAATGCAAAATAACCTCAAAAACTAATTGTAACACCCAACCCTTGCCAGAATCTGGAGTGAACAGTCATGAAATGTGAAGCTCCTTGGGCCGAACTGAGTGCGGCCCCGCCACTGGAAAGAAGGTGGCAGCACTTCACCCCATGCTCCCCTCACCATCCTGGGGCTCCGGGACCCAGACGCTCTGGCAGCCAGAAAGCAGGGGACAGCCTTGCCATCACCTGAACTTGTTCATTTACCTATTTGTTTATGGTCTATCTTCTCCACTAGAATTGAGCTTTGGGACCTGTCGGTTCTCCTTCCCTACTACAGCCCCCAGCCCGGCACTGGGCTGGCACTTACTACTAGCCGCTCAGGAAATAACTGATGAGTGAAAGGGTAACTACTTGTAGGGGTTTCTGCAAAATGCAAGAGGTACTTATTATTAATAGGAAAAAGACTACATCACAGCAACAGGTCCAATAAGAAACACATAATAATCTCATGATATTGATAAAGCATTTAATATTTTTCACTACCCATTTCTGGCTTAAACAATTAGGAACAGAAGGGTAGTTTCTCAACATGAAGAGAATTTAAGCCAATAGCCAATATCATTCTCCATGATGAAATATTAAATATGTTTCATTTTAAATCAGAAATAAGAAAAGCTGTCCAACTATTACAACTACATCTTTAAAACATTTTGTTAACTGAAAATTGGCAATATATAAAAAACAGAAACAATAGTATAAAAAACCTCATGTACCCATTACCCAGCTTCAGCAATAACCAACTCCTGGCTAATCTGGTTTCCTCTCTATACCTAACCACTTTCCCAACTCTTGTATTACTTCTGCAAATCTTGAATATCATATCATTTCATTGACATGCACCTGTTAAAGACAGAGACTCTCCCCCGCGCTGCAATAAAAAGGCAATACCATTTCATACCTAAACCTTTCCAGTAATTCTGTAACATCTAACTGTATCATAAATATCATTTGTTTTATGCTGCTTGAATTATTTCCTGTTTTCTCAAAGCCATGTTCTAGAAAAATCATACTTTTCAGTATGATTTTGACATTTTCTTCTTATTATGTGGCTTTAAATCACAAGCCAGTGACACATGAGGCAACCACGCTCATTAAGGGCCTTACTCCAGGTAAATGTCAGTCATTCCTCAGTCCAAGGTGTTCCTAAAAACTTTGGCCACAGAGCTACTTCTAGAGAGAAATGGGAGGTGACTCCTCCTAGGGAAGTGAAGGTCATGGCCTTGTGGACTTTTATAGTGAAAAGAAATCCTTCAGATGAAATTATTAACAAGGGAGCTACGATGAACAAAATCAGGCAGGATAAATTGCTCTCTGTGAGAAATCGATAGCCCTTTACTCGTGTAGCTCTGTTATTAACATGAGAAGCTTGACATGCAGAGCCTAAAAGTCAGAAAAGGTGACAAAACTTCTTGTCTCTCATCAGCCTGGCTGAACTACAGATTGAGACAAGAAACTCAACACTTTTTGTTTCCTTTACACCTCTGGGACCTCGTAGTTGACTGATGCAAGAAGAACACAGGAGTATTCCATTGTTGGACATCACTACCTAATATTAACCTCACATATCTTATGTGTCCTTAAAAGATTGGGCTGTTCCACCTTCTGAAAAATAATGTCATTTTTCAACAAATATTTCCTGAGTACCTACTCTGTGCCAGACACTGCCTTTAATTGCTTGGAGTACACCAATGAACAAAATGAAGACTCCTTGCAGTGCCATAGTGGAGGGACAACCAATAAACAACAGGCACAATAAATAAGCAAGAGACATGGAATGTTGAAAGCGGTAGGTGCTATGTAAAAACTGTAGGGCAGGGTAAAGGGATCGGAGGGGCTTGTTGGTAGCAGTATGAGGTAGGGTGGATAGGGCACATTTCACTGAGAAAGTGACATACAAGCAAATGCCTGAAGGAAATAGAAAAGTAGGCCAAGTTGGTATCAGAAGAAAAGTGTTCCAAGCTGAGGAAACAGTTCCATTGTCCTCTACAATGGGACACATGCCTACTGTGTTCAAGGAACTGCAAGGAAGCCGGTCTGACAGAGGGGCGGGTGAGAGGTTGAGAAAAAGAGTCAAGTTCATGGCAGAGGGCTAGATCATGGTAAAGCCTTATAGGTCACTTTAGGAACTTGAACTGGACTTCACATGGAAACTTACAAAACTGATTGAAAGCGGGGAGTTGTCTTTACCATGCCTTGTTATTTGCTATATTTCTGATACTTGGATGTCCAGAGCCTGGTTGACCCTGAAGAGACAGCAAACAACTTGGGAATGCACTTTTAATGTGCAAACCCATCCAGAGTCATACCCTACCGCCTTGTTTATCATGCTCCAACACTCAGGCCCACTAGCCACCTGTCCTATCATTTCAGATGTACCCAACAGCGAGCGGCCACCCCTAGGCCCCAGACTCCCCTGAAATGACTCGAGCCAGGCAAACCAGCTAGCCCCGCCCCACCCATTCCTTCCTACAGAAACTACAGTAAAGGCTCTGGCCACATCTGCCCTCGCTCTCTCTGCCTCCTGACCAACCCCGCCTCTTCCCGCTGCCGTCCTGCTTGCTGTGGCCTGTCCCCTCCTCTTGGGAGCTGTGAGCAACAAACTATCTTTTCAATCATATCTGTTGATCTGTTGGCCTCATCCTACCCAAATGATAATAAAACCTACATTTTAAAACTGGAGTATTCATATTATAAAAGCACTCAGTAGAGAATTTCTTTGGGTAGAGTTTAAAATTCATTCCGTGTATAAAATATTCAGAAAGATGACTTTTCCATAACTCAGTTCCTAAGCAAAATGAAAATCTTTTTTATGCCTTAGTGAATTATAAACTCCTAAGTTTGGATCAGCTTCCAACATTTTATCCTCTGTACTTCCAATGTCATAAAACATCCCGAGAGTTCCTTGAATGAATGTGCAGTTTTGGAGGGGTTTTTTTTTTTTTTTTGCTGGCATCACTTCCTCTGTGACATTTCACCCTTTTCGTCACAACCACTTTCCTCATTTGTTTCAATGAACTTGCATTGACTAATGTCCTCTGGAGGCCTGTCTGGAATCTTTCAAAGGCAGCAGTGTCTACATGCACATAGCGGGCTATTTCCCCTCCAACCCCATTTACGCTGAACTCAGTTTTTACTTTTGCCATGATCACTTTTCACTTCTTTACTGCACTTTCATGTGTGTTGGCCAATTCCCCCTTTCAATGATCTATTTTTGTGTAATGTCATGGCTGTGGTCATGGAGAGACACGGTGGCAGTGCTACACACGCACCCCCGCCTGGGCATGACCTGAGGAGCAGCCAGGCAGGGACCAATCACAGAGATGCTGGAAAAAGCGATGGGACTGGTCCCTGATCATGCTGCACAACTGTTATTGACATAGTGGCTTGTGGGCTGAAGAACTTGAAGCAAAGTCCCTACTTTATACAATCACTCTTTGATAGCTAAATTAGAATGAAACTTTCCTCTGGTAAAGGCTAATTATGAAAAAGATGAAGATAAAACCAGCTTTCCCTTAAACTAAAGATGACAATATAAGTGTTGATTACTATTAGTGTCCTTTCAATAAGGGTGTATCTTACACATCTCCAAATGGATTACAAACATCAACTATTAAACATCCAATTTTCAGAACAGTAGGTTGGGCTTTAAGCAAAACTGGGTAACAAGGAGTTTCCGAATAGATCACATGTATAGATCATGTAGGTTGTATCTATATAATACTAAAGAATTGACCAATTTGATCAGAGAAAGGGTCAATTCAGTTGGAAAAAATGGCTTTAGCAGCTTTCTGTAAGTGTCCCTAGGAAACTGATGCTAATAACAGCTAAAGAGTAATGAGAATTTTCTGAGGGCCAGCCTTTTAATATCAAAAGTGCTTTAAATATCTTATGCAATAATCCTTTAACCAATTCTTTGGAAGCAGACATTATCTCCAATTTGCAGATATGGAAACTGAGGCTTGAAATGGTTAAGAGATTTGCCCACAGCCACACAGCTAGCAAGATTTGAATGGAGGTCGGCCTGACCCTGGAGCTTGTATAATCATTATGTTAAGTAACCTCCTCTCTGACAGCTTTATTTTTATCTCCTAAAATATAGGACCAAAATTCCTACCAACTCTGTGGTTCCACCAAACTGGTTGGGTTAGGTAGAGGACACTGCTTGGTAGCAGCATGAGGACAGACTGGAGGGGAAACGTTGACCACTGTGAGCTACTGAGTCTGGATGTTTCCACCCCCCAGCCATCCACTTAATATGTGAAAAGCAGCCTCCTATGAGGCCACATGATCTCCAACACAGAAAATCTCCAATATATAACAGTTCCAGAAAAATCCATGCCCATACAATATGGAAACATAAATTTTAAAGGGAAGTGCTGCCTTGCTAGCTAAAAGCTCAAGTCACAGCTGTGAGGATCGGTTTCCAAGTCCAGTTGGAAAACCCAGTGTGAGGGGAGCGGGGACAGCGCTCTTGGCAGAGATACATCCATTCTACACACCGGGGGAGTAACTGGGCTTCAGGCATTGATGCAGAAAAGGCCACTTGATTTTCAGATGTTATCATGTCGATATGAAGGTGGCGCCTCATAATATTTCCCCTATGAAAATTTTCATCTTCTTGCCAAGACTGGCAAACATGACTTTAACTGTGAGTCACAGTCACTCACCAGGAGAGACATCCTCTACAATCCCTTGCTGTGCTTCCCCCTAACACTTCCACCCACTCCACTGCTAACAGTGCTCCTGCCAGCTCGCATGGGGTGGGCGGAGCCCCACGTTACATAGCCTCACGTGGGAGCAAATTTCCCCTGGTGAACTCAGAAACAGCATCCTGAAATGTTCTTATCAAGTTCCTCCCAAGCCCTAAGGGCTCTGGTTGATGTAGCTAATTAACATTTTTGGGATTCCAGTGAAGTAACAGAATAGATATTTTTCTCCAAGAGAGCAAAAAACAAAAACAAAAGCACTAGGACATAATATGATTTTTTTTTAAGACAGTTGCAATGTCAGTAGGAAGACCCCAAAACACTTAGCTAGATATCATAGCCTCTAAAATTAGAGTTACAAATAATGAAACTGACTGACCAGACCCCTCTGGGTTGTTAGGGAGCATCAGTGCAGTTTCTCTGACCCCCTGCAGCACGGAACATGGCGCCTTGAACATGCAGGTACTAAATAGATGCTTACTGAATAGATCATGAGTGAAACTCTACATTTGAATGAGACCAAGTAGTAAAGGCATCCTTAGTTCTAAGCTTCTTATCTTTAAAAAAAGAACCTCAATTATTCTGTCCCTCACTCAGAGAAGGACTGTTGACCACTTGTACCTGTTGTCATTTGGGGCTCAGTTCATGTGACGGGGACCAGGTAAGGTTCACAGTAGCACTGGAAATATTCCAGTTCTTGCACTGGGTGATGGACCCAGGGCATTCATTTTACTGTTCTGACTTATACCTGATGAGTACAAGTTAGAAAATATTTTGTATGTTTTAATATATCTAATAAATCCAAAATTATCATTGTTTTTCAGTGATGGGGAGTGGGACTATTAAGAGATATTTAAATCTTGCCGACAATCAGATCACGTCTGAGATGACAGAAATACAGTACACTTGAGATTTTGTTATAAAATTTGATTGCTAAGCATACATATTAAAAAATAAGGGTAACCACTAAAAAAATAGGAACACAACCTCTAGCTTATAAAACAGGAAATAAAAAGGTAATTCTGAAAACTCAATTTGACAAAAAGCAAAAATAAGAAAAAAGAAAAAAGGTAATAAAACAGGAATTACAAAATAAGACTAATTGTATCAGTAATCACACTCGATGTAAATGGACTGAACTCTCTCATCAAAAGATAGACTATCAAAACAGGTTTTACAAAAATAGAGCTATGTGCTACTTGTAAGAGGCATACTTAATACAAAGTTATAAAGAAAGCTAAAAATGAAAACAGAAAAAGGTATATCAGAAAAATGTTAACCAAAGAAAGCTCATCTGGCAATATTACTAACAAGGAAGCAGAATTTAAGGCAAAAGTTTCAAGAGGGACACTCCATAATAAAGGGGACAGTCACCAATAATACATATAATCAAGAGTACAAACTGACAATATAGACTCAAAATATCAGCAAATATTAACAGATATTGACATACCTACTACCGTAAATACTAATAGATCACACAGTCAAAAATTAAGTTAAAGATGGTTTGAATAGTATAATTAATAAATTAATTCTTGACTAGAGAACCATGTATTAAACAGATACATATTTTATAAAAGCTTTTTGTGGAATATTAATTTAAAAACCATCTACATGATTAGTCATCAAACAAGCTGCAATAAATACTAAAGAATCAGTAACAAGGGCATCAAAGCAACTCAGTGGAGGAAGGAATGTATGGTCTTTTCAACAAGTGGAGCTGGAACAACTGGATGCTCTTATGCGGGAAAATGAGCCTTGACCTGTAGATCACATCATATACAAAACTGAACTTGAGATAGACTATAGATCTAAAATTAAAACTTAAAATGTTTCTAGAAGAAAAATTGTCTTCTCAACCTGGGAATAGGTAAAGATTCTTAGAACACAGAAAGCAATGACCATAAAAGAAGTGATACATTAAACTATATCAAAATTAAGAATTTTGCTGAAAAGCCAGACCTATGAAAATGACTAGAAGAGCCACAGATTGGAAGAAAATATTCTCAAAATCTGACAAAGGACTTGTAATAATATATAAAGATCTCCTAAACTCAATAACTTTTAAAAAGTCAACCCGGTTAAAAATAGGCAGAAAAATAACCAAATATTCACAAAAGAAGATAAAATGGCTAATAAACAAATTAAAAAGTGTTCAAAACATTAGTCATGAAGAAATGTAAATTTAAATAAGCATAAAAGAGTATTACTCAGCCACCAGATTAGGTAAAATTAAAAGACTTTACATCAAATAACAGCCAAGGATTTGGAGAGACCAGAACTCTCACATTGCTTGTCGGGGTATAAAATGGTGCAACCACTTTGACAATAGATCTGGAATTACATTACCTTATAAAACTAAATATACCATTATTTAGGAGATTCTACAAGAGAATTAGGCAACTAAAATAAAAGACACTCAGATTAGAAAGGAGCAAGTAATGACATGATCTTATATATAGAAAATCCTAAGGAATCTACAAAAAACTGTAATAGCTAGTAAGAGTTCAGTAAGGTTGCAGAACCCAAGATCAATATACAAAAAATTGTACTTCTATACACTAACAACGAACAACCCAAAAAATGAAATTAAGAAAAACAATTCCATTTGCCATAGCATCAAAAAGAATAAAATTTTTCAGGAATAAACTTAACAAAAATATGAAAGAGATACATTGGAAACTATAAAACATTGTTGAAAGAAGTTAAATAAAATCTAAATAAATAGAAAGACATCTATGTTAATGGATTGAAAGACAAAATTGTTAACATAGTAATAATCCCAAAATTGATGTACAGATTCACTACAATTACTATCAAAATTTCAACTGGTCCCCTCCACTCCAAAATAAACAAACTGGTTCTGAAATTCATATGAAGATGCAAGGGACAAAGACAGCCAAAACAGTCTTGAAAAACAGGGAGAAATTGAGGGGACTCAGACTTCAAAGCTATAATAATCAAGACAGTGTGGACTGGCATATGACAGACATATTAGTGAAATAGAATCAAGAACCCAGAAATGAAAGTTCATAATTATGGTCAATTGAATTTTGACAAAGGTGCCAAAACAACAACAGGAAAAGAATATTTTTCAACAAAAGCTACTGGGACAACTAGATATCCACATGCAAAAGATTAAAGCTTTACCTCACACCAAATACAAAACCTAACCCAAAATGGGCCACAGAGCTAGAACTGTAAAACTCTTAGAAGAAAACAAAAGAATCTGGGACCTTAGATTAGGCACTAGATTCTTATATATGAAATCAAACAGTGTTAAATAAAGAAAAATTCCAGAATGATGCCTACAGCTTGTTACCTTTCAAATAAAGCTAAAAAATATTCAGAATAAAATACTATGAATGGGTGCATACATATGTGGAATAAACATACAAATACCTATCTTCATCAACTTCTGAACAGAGATTACTTTTATGGAGGTAAAAGAATAAATAAGGGCTTAAACAGTATTTGTGATCTTTTGTTTCTGAAAAAAAATCAAACAGAATATGCTGTTAATATCTGATAAAACTGCATGTGGGTATATGCATGTACCTTTATGAATATTTGAAATACTTTACAAATAGATGAATTACATTTTTAAAAGAACAAGTCTTCCTTATTATGAATGTGCATTGCCAGTAAGCACAGGGCAAAAATGAAAGTAAATTAAACTAACGGATCTAAAAAACTATACTAATTAATACCAAGAAATATTCTGGAAGTTGCTTTGGGGAAAATACTGTTATGAGATCCTTTGTCACTGACTTTATTCAATGTGGACTATAGAGTATGTGTGTCCAGAACGATTACTGGAATTTTCCACTCATTTGTATTTTATACAGATAGTTGTGGCTTATGTTTATTTTAGTAATTTCTTTCTCTCTCTCTGCTCCTAAGTTTGTTTTCATCAAATTTTCCCAAGCTTAAATCTCTTCCTTTTGTTTTTTTTCTCCTTTCCCAAGATTTGCATTTCCCTTTCCAAGCAATAGTATAACATTATTTTCTTTTCCATTTGCTCATAAATCAAACAGTGCATTTCCTTGGTTGGTTTTCACTTTCATCTCCATGATGGTTGATTTGTTTACATATCTGCTGCATCTTCATCTGTCCCTGGTGCAGGACAAGCTTCCAAGTGCTAACAAGCTCCAGTTTTCATGGGGAGGAGTCTCACTTATTAAGGCCTACCAGGAGGAAGTATATGCAGAGGAGATTTAACAATTGTTTAAAATGGCACAAACCCCTTTCATACAGGTTTCTCTGAAGGGGCCACAGGGAGCTGGAGGGAGGACACACTTGCTGTTCCCTCAGTGTTATAGAGCCCAGAAGGCTGCTTGGCTTAAGCCACACAGGACAAGAAAGAGGAGCTTTTGTCATTTTCTCCCCTCAGCCAACAACAACAGCAATTACCATTTACTGACCACCTTCCATAGCCCCGCAGGCTCCTAGGCACTCGATGCTATTCCGTTTAGCTTGTAATTCCCTATTGGAGAGGCACCATCATCTCCACTTACCCACAGGGCACTGGGTAGGGAAGTGGAGTGATACATGCAAGGTCACGCAGCTGGTTAAAGGCAGAGCCACGGTTCACACCCAGCCGTGGCTCATGGAAAGCCCTGCCCTCTACCACACATGCTCCTTGCCTTCCCAGTTGCAGCAGGATGTGGAACAGACTAGTCTTTTGGTGGAAGAGTTGTTCTCCCTCACAGTCCATCATGCAATTATATTTATACAATTTGATTCCTCAATATGACATCAATGAAAGCAAGCAAGACACATATACACACACTATGTATTATGTAGATGCACGTATGTAGGGGCAAGGGTGGCTATCTACCGTGGTACCAGAAGGGCCCCTTGGACACTGCTCAAACGACCGTGTGCTCTGGAAGCGCAGCCCTTGCTGAGTAATGGAGGCGTACCTGGATGGGATCCTGCGTCAGTCTCATGGGCCCAATGCGTACCTCCGCAGGAGAAACCTGCTAAATAAAGGACAGCGCATGAGATGTTTTGAGTCTGAAACTATAAGATTGACACATTCTTCCCCACACAGGATATTCCATATGCCACTTTGCAGATGCTAAATAAAAGGATCCAATCTATTGATCCGGAGACAGTTTACAAAACACCATGTACAAACGATCCTAGTTTTATAAGAGAATAGGTACATTTATATGTACTATACATGTCTAGAAAGTTATATCTCCCAAATGCTAAGTGGTGGGATTTCAGGTTATTTTTTACTTTAAGCTCATGGATTTTTATAAGTATGTACTGTTTTATGGGACAAAACAATTCAATTCAATAACTACTTACAGAGCACCTACCATGTGCGGGGAACCATGCTAGGCTGTTATTCTGAAATTTCAAAAGACTGAAAATTTCTCTCAAATGTGGAAGATAAAGCATTTCTATGGCTTAAGAGGTGCTCCTATATTTAGACCTTGTTTTTCTTATCTTCATGTTTTAGTATGAGGACTACACAGCTTACTCTTACCCATGCTTACCAAGAATAAATTATTCATTTCTAGTTTATCTCCTCAAATAAACACCACACCATGACCATAGGAGACTAAACTGTGACCCACGACTCCAAGAGTGAGCTAAGATGTTCACTGGCCAGCACCATCTAATTGCTTTTGGCTGCAAGCACAAAGCCAATGTGTGCATTTTTAATCACTGTACTTGGATCTCTAAAAATGACTTTTCTTCCAATAATTATGTTGAAGGTCTTGGCCTCACCTCCATGGATCCAGTTTTGTTTTTCTCTAAGAGGCTGCAGTCGTTTTGCCACAACTTGGAAGGTTACCCTGCATTCCACACACTATGCTGGCCCCTGTCAGTGAGATGGGACGCCTTCAGCAATTCGCAGGACCACAGACACCACAATGGCCCAAGGGCCACGAGAGGCTTAATCAGTTAAAACACAAACAGGAAAACCAGCACTTTCTTTATACTTTTAAAGAGTAAAAATTTTACCTTTCTCTTTTCCCTTTCCCCACGCTTAACTCTTAAGGGTGTGAATTTTCTCCAAAACATCACCACAGGTTGCTGACATTATTTTCATTCTTTTCCGCTGTAAGGCTGATAACCCCACCGCACCCCAGCATCATCTGTGAAGAAATGATACTGAGGGCTTTGGCCTCTCACCAAACCAGCCAGCAGAAAACTTGGACAGCCCTCTGATGACATTGATCTGAGGCTCTGGGCCTCCGTGGGGGGTTCATGGGAGGGTAAAGCTTCGCTCTCCTGCTCTGCTTGGCAAGGTGGCCTTCCGACAGCCAGGCCTTCCGGCAGGCCTAGAGCAACTAAACCAACTCGAGGCCTTGCGATGCTAAGACCTTGGACCAGTGACAAGTCCCTTCAATGTTTTCCTGCTGTCTTCAGGTAAAAGTGACAGAATCAAGTTGAGTGCATCACTCTCAGGCTTCTTTTCTCTAAGCAAAGCAATGTCCTGTGCGGTGTTTGTGCTGACACTAGTGCTCATCGCACATGTACGGCCCCAGGGATAATTCCCCCGGGACAGGACTGTCACCAGGCCTCCTGCGGCGCTGGGACTCTGGCCCCCATCCAGCTCCACTCTAAAAGCGTTTTTATCATCAGAAACAGACTCTCCTTCAAAAGCGGTGCAACTGCCAGAATTTTATTAAACTAAAAAATTAATGATTAATAAGTGAAACCAATTTGATGCAGTAAGGTAGATTTGATTGATAATCTGGGATATCTTTGTAATTTCCTTGTGATCTCTCTTGGGTTCACTGCATCCCCAACACAGAAGCCCCCATCCAACAAGACCACCTATCAATGGTTTCTCCAGCAGAACTGGCTCCCACAGGAATTGGTCGGGGTAGACAATAAAGAAACAAAATAAGAAATCAATAAAAGCTTAAAAGAAATAAAGTAAAAAGTGACTCACTTTGGAAGGCCAAGCCTGGGAGAAAGACCCTTGCTAGAAGGCACAGACTGTCCAAAAAATAATCATAATTCACACCTACCCAATGCAATCCTGTATACGTTGTAAGACACCAATATGTGCACTAATAGTTGCAAAGGCCATTTTAAACTCTGCCAGCAGAACACCTCAGGACTGTGTGAACGCTCCCTAAGGCCCCTTCTGTCCCAAGCATTGTGCTTCGGCACTTTCACACGAGCGATCTTAGTGGGAAACAGGCAATGACCACTGACTGAGTGACACCATGGAATCTGAAATGCAACACTCCGTCTAGAGGAGATCGTTTTCCTGCCAGAAGACAGGAAAGACCCACTTTCTCCACAGCCAGGGCCCAGGAGAGGAACCGCGAGGCTGGTGGACTCTCGTTAAGACCGCTGTCCCTCCTCTCTCTCCTTGTCTCCTCCCAGCCAAACCTCACACCTCCACTGCCAACTGGGGGGCCCCATCTATACCAGCTCCTGCAGTTCTGACCCACACTTTGCTCCTTGTCTCTTGGCTTGCCTTGTCCTCCCTAGTCTGCGCTCCCAGTTATCTGACCTTGGCTTCTGCGTCCAAGAGAGGACAGCTGTCCCTGAAACCCTGGAACCTCTCCTCACTGGCTCTGAGGGCTGGCACAAGGCAGTAACCAGCAAAGGAAATTCTGCAGCAGGTATATTCACAGACAGCAGTTGGCAGAGGTCTGTTTCTGACACAGGCGTCTTATTGCCTGCATTTCGCCAATTTGTAAGAGCCAATTATGAACAGAAACAGGAGACCATTTACTGATGTCTCTGTAGCCAAGCCAAGATTCGCTACTTCAAAGAGTGAACTTTGAGCAACTGCAGATGCACAGATCCTCAATTAGTATATTAGCTCTGATTCCAGGAAGTGACCAAGTTGGCCAAGAACACAGAAGCAAGACGGGGGAGGGTCACAGGTAATACAATTCCAGATCCTGAGAGGAGAGGGGGATGGGACAACAGTGTGAAAAGAGACAAGCTTCCTAGACACTCTGACCACATGGCTTTTCCCAGCAGCCTAATGAGGAAGGACTGCTGGCTGACAGTGCAGTGTTAATGTCCAAGAGTCATCGTGTGTCAAATATTTGTGGGTTCACAGTAACACACACACACATGCACACACACACGTAGCAGGGCCACCAATTCACATCCAGGCTCTTCATGGGGGGAAAAGAGTCCTATTTTGTAGCATTTGCTAATTCCATGGTGTACATACTTTCACCTTAGCCGACCTCCAGCCAGCCACATAGGCCCTGCGTGTACGATAGGGAACACAGCTTTTCATGCAGAGCGGGTCTGTGAACGGTAGACTTCGGTCTTTGTTGAGCTGCAGATGTCTATCACTTGCTTTTGTTTGATGATTTAGCAAGATACCGAACTCTGGTTGTTACACATTTTCCGGCAGAAGTTGAGAAAAAGAAGATGATAATTCTGGTGTTTGAAAGTGGGGAGATCATGGAAGGCTTTGCGCAGACAAGAAGGTCATGAAGTCTAGGAGGATGCAAAGACTGGGCTGGGAGAGGAAATTTCAAGCTTAAGGAACAACATTAAGCGGAGGCATGGAGGCAAGAATGCAAAGGCCCAGTGGGGGAGAAAACAAGATCTGGGGGAGCCGGATTAAAGGACGGGAAAGTGAAGGCTGGGACGGTTGGGGTGAAGGAGATCGGAAGGAACTCCCTTTTCATTCTGTAGCTCCAACCTCAATGCAGGTTTTTGAGCAGAGGATTAACAGGATTTACGACTTGGAGGAAATCAAACACTCGGTTTACCTATTTTCTGAGTAGACAATAACAGATTTAGCAAAAACAAAACAAAGACACTGCTATGAGTGGGAACTATAGCAGTGCAAGCAAGTGGGGAAAATATATCTCAATGATCAAGAAAAAGATTACCTAACCCCCCCTGCCACACACACACACACACACACACACACACACACACACAGCTTGGCTTCAGTGAAGAAGGAATTCCAAGAAGAAAACCGGCTGGTGCGGGGTGGCCGCTGAAAGAGACAAAATCTCCCAAGGAATCAGGTATGCCTTTCAGGTTGGCTAGCTCACCTGTCACAGCACCGCATTCCCTGGTGGTAATCACCACAGCTCTTAGTACTTTACGCTTCAGGAATTTTGTTAAATTACTTGGACTGGAGCTTTAGAGCTTCTCTCAAACAAGGAAGTAGTGAGATTTCAGAAAGAAAAGCAGTAACCTGGTAAGCCCTTCCTACCCCATCTGCTCAGCACAGCTTACTCATATGCCCCCACTCTCTGAAGGCTGCTTGAGCCCAGCTGCACCCTCCAGACTAACGCCTCTCCTCTGCACGCTCCCTGCTCTTCACAGCAATGACTTCATTACCCATTTAAATATCTTTCTCCTAGGCAAGACTGTAAGTTTCTTGAGGACACAGACTCTTTTTCACAATCTTTTCCCCAGCATCTAGAAGATGCTAAAAAAAAGCTCTGGTGCTCAACAAAAAAGTGGAATTGAATTAAACTGCCTAAGAGGACACAGATTTTACATAACAGAGGGGTGACCGAGACATCATTTCTCCTGACGCCCAGGGCACTGCTCTTCCTTCCATCACGCTCCGAAATTTAGAGAATTCTGACTGCACTGGCCACCTTTCTGTTATGGGGATCTGGACTCCATTCTGATTTTGCAAAACAGGGATCTGGCAATCCCTGCTCATGTCCTGGTAGGCAGTCTGTCTTACTGCTAGCAGGGCTGCCACCAGGACCCAGAAGGAGAAGGGAGGGTGTGCAAGTGTGCTTTGCGGGTGGCGGGGGGAGCAGGGTTGTTCCATAGTTTCCACCTTCCAACAACAAGCTCAAAGTCTGGATCGTTCACACTTCAGCGGCCTCTCCTGTGGAGCCCCTTCCTCCCCACCACCTGCAGCACTGACTGTTCACACGCCGGTGTACACACACAGAGCTCAGGCAAACCTGACTTCATAAAAGGGGGATTCTACTGTAAAGCTCATTTTTCACCCACAGATGGGACCAGCTGTGGGCTCAGAAATAGGCCTTTTTAATGCCCTTAATCAACTCTGCTTGCTGCTCTGTTAGCTCTGATTTTAAAACGATATTCAATTCTCTTGGGGTGTCCCTTGTCCGCCCTTCATTCCCAAGCCAAATTTTTTCCTGTAATCCTCTGAGCGCTAGGTAAGCAAAGGTTGTCTTTGACTCTTGCCTTTTCAATGGGCTTGTGTCTGCCCTCTGGCTCCTCAGAGATGGGCCTTAGCACCGACCACGAGGCTGGACATCTCTGGCTCATCCTGGTCTCCACTTCCCAGGCCCACTGCCCTCAGCACGTACAGAATGCTTCCTCTCTCTCCGCAGCCATGGCCCACCCCGGTGGTCGGCTCTGCCCTCACACCAGCCTCAAGCACTCGCCTGGCTTTGATTCCGGCCACTCTCTAACACCCCCAGACAACTCTGCTGCCCTGATCCATCGGTGCCCAGCAGGGGCTCCTGAACCTTTTGGCGTCGGATTCTCTGATCCAGAAATCCTATGTATCGGGGGTGCTTTTAAAATATATCAGTGCCAGGGTCTTATTTCAAACCAAGAGAACCAGAATCTGTAAGGTGGGGTCCAGGCATCAGCATTTTCACATCTCCCCAGGTGTAGCCAGGGTCGAGAACCACTGGTCAATTCTTTGGAGTAGATATGTCTGTTAATATCAGACTCTATTACGTATTCATTTATTCAACAAATATCAGCAAAGCAACTAACCTAGTGGGAGGCATTAGGTTACTATTCACCCAGACTCAACTGTTATACCTGAACCCGGACACCATGGGACTTCTTCCAGATACCCCTCCAGACACACAGGATTATCACTTAGGTAAGCGGGAGATACAGCCCTTCACATTTGATGAAGTATTCCCCACAAACAGTATCCTGAGTTAGAATCAAAATAAATATAATATTTCTTTTATAGTCTTTTTTGTTATGTGCTCTCTCACACACACATGCACACACACACACACACGGAAGATTCATGAGATACAGTGGGTAACATAGCCCCAGACTTTGTGTTTTATGGTCTGCTATTTAAAATATTACAGCAATTTGGCAGCATGATTTTTTTAAATCACATAAATACAAACTTACAAATATCTACTCATCAAAATACAAAACATAAAAGATCAATTTGATTTTAGAGTTTAAAACTCCTATTCACCAAAAACAATCTCAAAAGCAATCTCAAAACACTAAAAAAAAAAGAAAAAAGATAGGTGTCAGCCCAAGAAATGCTACCTAAAATACAGGAAACCAATAAGTATTAGTAACCAAAACATATAACAAAGTTTTCAAAAAGTCAATAAAAAGACAACCAAGATGAAAGGTGGGCAAAAACTTAAAAAATACATTCACAGAAGAGGATATACAAGTATGAAGAAATGCTCCATCTTTAGTTATCAGGAAAATAAATATTTTAAATTACAATGAGATATCAGGTCATACCCAGCCATTTTTTTAAATCAACAGAACAGCAGAATTCAGAAGTCAAACACTATCTAGCATGGGCAAGAAGGTAGACCCACGGGAATGTATACATTGTTGGCGGATGTGTAACTTGGTTCAGCCACTTGAAAAAACATTTTGGAAATTTCTACTAAAGGTGAAGAAGTACATACACTACAATCCAACTTCTGTGTGAGTTTTTCTCTGGGGTATATAATTGAGGAGGCATTTACAAGAATATTTGGGGCAGATTTATAACCAAAATTTGGAAATAGTCTACAGCCATCACCAGAAAACCTAATATATTGAGGAATATCTAATACATTGAGGAATAGTCATACAATGAAATAGTATTCGACAAAAATGAGTCAACTAGAGCTACCCATTCAAAATAGGTGAATCTCACAAACACCAAATAAAAAAGTTTAAAATACATACATGCCTTAGAATACTACTTAGAGTTTTAAAATATTTAAGACAAATATAGTTTTGGAATATACTAATGCAGCACAAAGAAATGCTTATAAATTCCCACTTGAGACAAGTGGCCCTGCTGTTGGAGAGGGGCATGCAGCCAGGCAAGGGAATATCAGGGGCTTCAAGTATTGTTCACGACCTATTTTTTTAAGCAGTGAGTAGTAAGTACATAGGTGTTTACTGAATTACACGTTCTAGTTTGTTGCATACCTTAAACAATGCAAAATAAATATAAAGCATATTTCGTTTTATTGAAAAAGCCTATTTTCTATGTTTGGGTTAACATGAATTGAGCAATGGCTACTACATAAATCTTCTACATATATTGGGTTGGCCAAAAAGTCTGTTACGTTCTTTTCTGTATGATGCCTCTAGTAGTGCTTAGTTGTCTTGACCTTTATTCAAAATAATTTATTTTGTTAGATTGTATTGTGACAGTTGTCATATCAGCATGCATTTTTAAAAAAACTTATCAAAACTGGTGAATTTTTGTGTGGCCATTTTAATATTGAAGATGGGAGAAAATGCGCAACATTTTTTGGCATATTATGCTTTATTATTTCAAGAAAGGTAAAAGTGCAATTGAAACACAAAAAAAGAGATTTGTGCAGTATACGGAGAAGGTGCTGTGACTGATCAAACGTGTCTGAAGTGGTTTGTGAAGTTTCTTGGTACTACTGACATGTAGCTAAATAATTCTTTGCTGTGTGGCTGTCTTATGCATTGGAAGATGTTGAGCAGCCAACGCGGGAGACAGCCAACACACTCAAAATATCCAAATCAAGAAATTTATCAGTGAAAATGAATAAAAAAGTAATGGACTTTTTGGCTAGCCCAATGCTATTTTCTCTAACAAAGTCTTTATTTGGTAAAATAAGATGCTGCATTTAAACTCCCTCAGAATATGGGTTATTTCTCTTAAACTTGATAAAATGAAACCCTAGAAAACTGGGCTGGTGCTCAGGAGACTTTGCTCGAGATGAGTAACCATCGTGCACACCCCCCAACCCTCCGCCTTCATGTCATCTCATGCAACAGTCACAGCAACCCCACTTCCTTACAGCTATAGAAGCTAACGCTTCCAAAAGGTTAACTCACCTGAGAGGCTAGAGCAGGGATTTAAGCCCAGACCCTCCTTACTTAGAAGATCATGCTCTTATTTACATATTCATTTATATCTCAATTTGTTCCAGAAGGGTCTTAACATGATGTACAAAGAGACTTTAAGTAAAAGTTTTAACATGACTTGTGAATAAGTGAAAGAGCTGGCTGGGAAACAATGAGCATGGGGAAGATGCTCATTATTCAAGGGGGGAGGTCAGTACATACCTCCATCGCCGCAAACGCCGTCAGTCCCCAGGGAAAGCGGGAGAGGCTGCCCTCAGCCACCCCTGTGCACCAGACAGACATCGATGGCCTTTCCGGCACTGGGTCTTACAATGCCCCCCACCCATGCCCTCGCCTCCATCCCCCAGTCGCTCTTGGTGTCAAGGCCATTTTTCCTTAAGAAATACAGGGTCCAGCAGAAGTAAAGCCTGCTTGAGTGTGGTTGGCAGGGTAATAATATGGGTGTAATAATGTATAGTTTTACTTTGAACATTTCACCTAAAATGTCATATGGTGTGCCTGAGTGTGATATTGCTATGTTACAGAATTACCTCCTTATGATTTTGTAATAAAAAGGGGCATTATTTGTGCCAGACCCTATATATTACTACACTCAGTGGGCACCACCGGGCAAGTCGGGGAGAGGACAACACATCCTACTGTGCCTGGAAAGCAATGCATGGGAAAGGAGAGGCCATCCTCTGTTCGGCACTGCCGAAGTAATTACAAATCAACACAGAAGACATCCAGGTGCCATCAGATTCAAACCCAGAAAACACGGCCAGGGCAGTCTAGTGGAGAAGCCATCCCCTCCCCACAAATTAGGTGAAAGAGTACTGTTTAAACAAGAGTCATTTCATCTGCAGACATGAGAAAAGAGCTCAGCCTAATAGCTATTATGCATTAAAATGGAAAGGAAAAAAATGGTCTAGAATACAATTCATGATTGGTGAGTCCCCGAAGGAGGCTGGCACAAGGAAGCCTTAGAGGGCATTCTCTTTACAGAAGAAACAAAACAAAATCCTAACTGCATCTCAATATTATGATTATTTCAAAATACATCATACATGAAATGCAAGAATAAAGGCATGAGGCTTTCATAAACATAATAATTCAGCCACAGTGTCACTGGGCTCAGAGTGTGTAAAAACAACACCATTCCCAGATTCCAAAGGTCAAACCCGGAGTCTGACTTAGACAGCAGGGGAACTGCAAAACGTGACATCCCTCAACTAGCTTCCTTCCTTTCATTAGGGATATGACTGATAATAGAAACTGCTGGACTTCGAGCATTTAAAATTACATTGTACAACAGACGACAAGCAAAAACAGTTGATTTTTTTATTATTCAGGAGGCAATTATCCAGATTGTGGAAAAACCCAAGCATTTTGATGCTCCTCCATCCCGCTCTATGCCTTCTCCTTAACATTAAATGAAGACAGGAGAAAGCGGAGAAGGATGATAGTCAAATCAGTCAGTTCTGCTACATGGTCAGCGAGCAGTTCTGGTAAATAGATTTCTTGGGCAAGGAGACAGAAACCATCTGCTAAAAATGAATTTGAGATTTCCTGTGGATTTCAATTATCCATGCTGCCTCTGCCCTCAATTTTATCACTGATAAGCTAGAGTTGCCCCAGAGAACCAATAGCTAAATGTCTTCCCTGCTTAGCTCCGGGAAAATCTCACACTGGGTCCATGGTGACCCTGAAGTAGCTCTGGCCTTTCAGCCACATCTAATACTGCACCCAAAATGCAAGCATGCTAGCTTTCCTGACTTGAGTGTGTCAGGGCCACACACACAGGTGAGCCGCAACCATCAGTCTCCAGGTTCACAGGCGGCGTGGACCTCAGAGGTTAGGCATCAGCCTCAAGAACGGACCCCCATTTTGCCCTGGCTGGTGCGTCTCAGTTAGCTGAGTGACGCCCTACAAAGCTAAAGGTCACTGATTTGATTTCCAGTCAGGGCACATGCCTAGGTTATGGGTTCAGTCCCCAGTCGGGGCGCCCACAAGAGGCAGCCGGTTGACGTTTCTCTCCCCTCTCTCCCTCTTTCTCCCTCCCTTGCCCTCTCTCTAAAATAAATAAACAAATAAATATATAAACATAAAAATAAACTAATCCCATTTCAACAAATCTCACTTAAAAGTAACTCAGGAGAAGGAAACTGGAAAATGTAAATGCCTTCCTTTTGAAAGAACTTTATTTACTGGGTTAAAGCAATTATTTCCAAACCATTATCCCTAAAAAGTACAGTTCACATGCTAAGGATGTAAAACCTAAGTGAAACACTATACAATTAAAACCTCGACATTTACAGAAATTTGGCATACACAACAGCTGCCCCTGAGACCAGTGGGACTCACCCTGGGAAGGTATAACAGGGGCCTGTAACCCTTTCTCTTGACCTAGCAAAGTGACACACGTGGCCAGCAAGTTGCCACTGTGCCATGGCCTTCTGGTTCCACTGTGGCTTACCTCAAAAGCCAATGTGACAACTCCCGCAATCTAATTTCTTCTTTTTAACAATTATTGTTTGTTACTATTTAGGGAAGAGAATATGGGAGCACCAGGAGGGAGGAGGGGGCTTCTTAAAGGGCATGTGTCTAAGCTGAGGAAGGGCTCCCATCGCAGCGCCCTCCTCGCTTCTCCCAGAAACCCAGAGAGTTAGGAAGGTGTACAGAATAAGTGTGTCCACTGCTGGAGGAAAAGAAGAAAATAAAGAAAACCCCCAAGCATAGTAAAAGATTAACTAAGTCCCAAAGGGCCATTTTTTTCTTCAACCAAAGTACATTTCCTTAAAAAACTGGTTCAAACTCACAACCTGTCTGGGATCCTCTCACATCTTCCTCTTCTTTTTGCTGGAGAACTGGCTGAATTGCATTCCCCATCCCACAGAGGGGATGAGAAGTGAGAACTCTCTTTTATCCTCGCTCTAAATGCAGGGGTGTCCAACCTGTTGGCATCTCTGGGCCACACTGGAAGAAGAAGAGTTGTCTTTGGCCACACATTAAATACACAAAACTAACAAAAACTAATGAGCAAAAAAAAGGTTTTCAGTAAATTTATGATTCTGTGTTGGGTCTCATTTAGAGCCATCCGGGGCTGCACGTGGCCTGTGGGCCATGGGTTTACTACCGTAGTAAAGCTTGCCCACTTGCTCATTCTGATAAGCCTCAGGCTCTCCCCCTTCTGTACTCAAGGCATTAAAATACCTTCATCAGAGAGTGCTATGTTCTGCAATTAATTCAATAATGGTAGTAAGTCATAAGCCAGAGGTACCTGCCGAGCGCTATGAGAATTCAGGCAAGATGCATTCTGCACCACCTGGGAATTCAGGCATGCTTCTAGGAAATTCCACCAGAGCTCCATTATGAAGGAGGAGTGAGAATGAGCCAGAGGAGGCCGGTGGCGGGGGCATTTCAAGCCTACAGGATATAGGGTCAGTTTGACCATATGTGAGAATGAACACAACACCATGGAAAGCAGAGTGAAGAAATGGAAAGAAATCAAATCCTTTGTAATATCACCGAACTGCCAGATTAAGGCTTGGCCAATGCCATGCCATTTCTGCCTCTGGACTTTTCAGTTATGTGGGCCACTAAATTGCCTTTTACTGTTTAGATAATGAAATTGCAAGCCTCAATAAACTTCTCTGAGCTCAATGCTGAAATAATTTTCCCAATGGAAACTAACAACTTCCTCATTTGTGTGTGTGTGTGTGTGTGTTTGTTTCTGTTGTGCTTGTTCATTTGTTTTTTAGACTCAATCATTGATAGATCCATATTTATTGCCATTTTATTGTTCATATTTTTTCTCCCTCTTCCTCCTCCTCTTCCTTTTCCTCCTCCTCCTCTTTTTCCTCCTCCTCCTTCGGCAAGAAGACCCTTTAACATTTCATGTAATACTGGTTTGGTGACGATGGAACTCCTTTAGCTTTTTCTTGTTTGGGAAGTTCTTTATATGGCCTTCAATTCTAAATAGCAAGGGTCTACAACCAAGATTACTCTACCCAGAGTAATGACTGCCCCCCAGCTCTCAGTGCCTCAGCTCCTCCCCGATGTCCCTGGTGCCTTTTCAGCTGCTGTTCAGCACTATAGCTCACAGGGAGTGAGTCAGACAAAGTCCATGCATGGGCCCTTTAAGAGGAACTGCCTGGGATTTCAGAAGCCCTGTGTCTTGCTCAGCCACAAAAACTGCTGGTTTTTTCAGCCAGAAGTTATGGGGACTATTCTTCCTGATATTGGAACTGTGGGATGGGGAGCTTGGTTGGGGGCTGGGACCCCTCGTTCCTCAGGGGGACCTCTGTAGCCAAGATATCCCTCCTGATTTTTATCCATCACACATGGGTGTGGCACCAGCCTGTTCCACATCTCCACCCCTACCAGTTTTGATGTGGCTTCTTTAAATCCCTAGTTGTAGGACTTTCATTTCAGTTAGGTTTCAAGAGGTTCTGAATGATGGTGATTCTGTAGCTTAGTTGTAATTCTGATGTGGTTGTGGGAGGATGCAAGTACTGCATTTATCTACAATGCCATCTTGACCAGAAGTCTCTCCTTTTGTTGATATCGGAGATCTGATAATATGTATCCTTTGGGTAGAAAAAACAGGCCACACAATTTATATATGAAATGATGTGTTTCATATATCCCAAAGGGGGGTATATGAAACAATCACAACCCATATTAGCATCAATACCAACACGTGAATTGAGGAGAAATGACATTCAAACTGAGGGATAACAGAACTAGGTTTCACAGCTTTTTTTGGACCAAGAACACACGGAATTCCAGGAAAACCAGAGGTCTGAACAGAAGCTAATGCGACCCAAGGTCTCACAGCCAACACCAGTTCTAAGTCAAAGCTTCTTCAGTTACAGGCTGGCAGAAGATTTCTCAAGACAGGTTCATGGGAAACAAATCTCCTGATTCTGGTGTGTTCAATCAATGTATGTGTGGTATTTATATTTTAAGGTCAGTTTTGATGGATTTAGAATGGTTGGTTCACTTTTTCTTTTCTAGACAAGCTTTCTTTTTTAATTGAGGTGAAATTCACATAACATAACATTAACTATTTTAAAGCGAACAATTCAGTGGTATTTGGTACATTCACAGGGCTGTACAAACAATTCCTATATCTAGTTCCAAAATATTTCTATTATTCCAAAATAAAACCCAGTACATATGACTCCTTATTCTCCCACCACCTCTATCACCACCAGGTCCTTAACAACCACCACACTATATTCTGTCTTTATGGATTTACCTATTTTGGACATTTTATATAAATTGAACCACACAATATGTAACCATTGTGTCTGGTTTCTTCCATGTAGCATAATGTTTTCAAGGTTTATCCAAGTTGTAGCAAGTATTAGTACTTCATTCTTTTTTTGTGGCTGAATAATATTTCCTCGTAGGCACATACCAGCATTTTTATTCATTCATCCATTAATGGACATTTGGATTGTCTCCATTTTTGAACATTGTGATTATTGCCGCTGTGAGCATTTGTTTATAAGGACTTGTTTGAGTACCTGTTTTTAGTTCTTCTGGGTATATATCTAGGACTGGAATTGCTGGGTCATATTTATTTTTAAATTTTATTGTTGTTCTGTTAAAGTTGTCCCAATTTTTTCCTCATTGCTCTTCCCTGCCCTGCCCCACCCTGCTAGAATATATGTTGATGATATCCATTTAGGATCAGTTTCCCAGTACGTAATTCACCCTTTCTGCAGTCTTTTTCCAGAAAGGTTTTCTTTAATGTAATTTAAAATATGTGTTCTATTCCATTTATTCTCTCTCTCTCTCTCACTCTCTCTCTTTTCATAGCTATCATTTTCTCTCAAATCTTTCCTTTTTCACTTCTGTTTTTTTCTTCTTCCTTTCCAACTTCTATTTCCCTTGTGGTACTTTCTGTAGTGTTTCTTCATTCTTATATTTTGCTGGTTTGACCTCTACTTCTCAGATTCTTTTTTGCTTTTATTTCTACTTCTTTTCTAAGTTATCAACTCTCTTTTTCATATCTTTCTGTTTTATAAACATTTAATTTGTGTTTTTCTAATTCAGATTCATCTGGTTCTTTCATAGATTTTAATCATTTTCTTAATTTCATTTAGCTCATTTTGAAATATTAGGCTGCAGTCTCTTCTCTGTTTTGTGGGCATATTTTTCTTATGTGCCTCCATTGTCCGAGAGTTAAGCCTGTGAAACCCTCCATGTTTGGCTAATGCTCTCAAATCAACTCACCTCCACTCGCAGTGGACCGCACCCTTAGGATGAGTGCTGAGGGGCCAACCCCAGGGCCACCAGAAGCCCTTCTGCCTTCCAAACGCGTCTCCCTGCAGGTCCTTGTTACTGTTAGTGGCCTGGACCCAGCCGCCCATATTTTAGAATTTGTGGACTTACTCTGCTCCGTGGTTTTGTAAAAATGATGCTTGTGGGTGTATGCTTTACTAACATTATTGCTCTATTTTTATGAGGGTGGATTTTAGGGGATAAAAAATGATATCATTAAAAGTAAGATCTATAAAAAATGATATGTTGAACTTTATCAAAACTAAAAACTTTTGCTTTTAAGGCAAACTGTATAAGGAATGAAAAGTTAAGCAACAGATAGGTCAAAAATATTTTTGAACATATATGTGATAAAGGACTTGTATCCAAAATATACACATGCTAAAACTCAACAATAAGAAAACAAAAAATCTCATTCAAAAATGGGCAAATACTGGACAGAAACCTTACCAAAGTATATACAGAGATGTCCAATGGCATAGGCAAAGATGTTCAGCATCATTTGTCACTAGGGAATTGCAAATTAAAATAATGGGACACCACTGCTCACCTATTAGAATGGCTAAAATCCAAAAAAAAAACAAAACAAAAACAAAAACAAACCCTGGCAATTCCAACTGCTGGCGAGGATGCATAGTAACACTTATTTGAAAGAGTGAAACCAAAACACTTCAGAATAAATTCTTTCATTCAAACATTTCTTCAACAGATGTTTACTGAGCACTTACTATATTCCAGTCACTGGAGAAAAAAATTGCTCACTGCTATACAAGCTAATAAATGGTTTGATTTGGATCAGAACTCAGGCTCTCTGACTTCAGGGGCTGTGCTTTCACATATGACATTGCACGTCAGATTTCCTGCGTCGTCAGGTAGTCCGGTGTGTGATATGAAGATGATTGAAATAAATGGAATAATATGCCACCTTCCTGGATGGGAAGTCAGTAGTAGAAAAAATGCCTCCCCTTAATAATCAATATATTGACTATTATACATGTCCTGGAACAATTTTTTAAATTGTAAAATGATTCTCAAATTCACGTAGAAGAATAACTGCCAGTATTTTGCTTTGCCAGATTTAACAAGTGACTTCAAAGATAAAACTACTAAAACCGCGCAGTTCTAGCGGAGACATCAATGAAAGATAACAGAGCTTAGGAACACACACACACACCATATAAGTATATATGTGAACAATACTTATATATATTTCCAGTTCCTAAGCTTTTTATTATCTTTTATTGATGTCTCTGCTAGAATCAAGCTGTCTTGGAAGTATGACTTTATTAAACAGTAAAAGTGTCATTTTATGTCAGTGGGGAAGAAGAGAATAATAATTTCAATATGATAGGAAAATTGGTTAAAATGTGGCAAAAAACCTCATGAGAATATTGAAAAGCAGGTGATTACTTATATCATTCAAGGGCCTAGAATGCCTTACTAAAAATAACATGAAGCACATACACACTAAATAAAAATTATTGTTAGATTTTTATTAATAAAAATAAAATATTAAAAATTATAATAAATCTGTAAAACTATTTGTAATATATGATATAAAAGGAGTTGGCATCTTACAAGAGTTTTTAAAAACTGTAACAAGACAATTTTTTAAAAAGCATGCATCCCAATTAAAAATGGAAAAGTAAAGGACAGGCAATTTACAAAACAAACATACAAATAGACTGTACAAATTATGCAACAATGCCCAGCTCTCTGGCAATAAAAAATGCAAATCAAAGACAGAGTCTACTTTTGCTTATCAAATGCCAAATACTTTAAATGACAATCCCCAGTGCTGTGGGAGGTCTGGCAAAACCAGTATTTTCCTTGCTAGAGGAAGAAGGAAACTGCTTCAGTGGAACCCAACCCCTTAACACACACCATGTGCCTTCCTTAACTTAAATGGTTAAGATCTTAAACTGTGTTTGAGACTCTCTTCAATTGCTATCCCCTATTCTCTGTTTATATATCTACCATGATATTTATCGTGTAATAATGCTGTTACCATAATCACAAATTATCAGGGGAAAGAGGACCCCAGGAGACAGATGCCAACTCCATCCAACCACAGTCAGAGAACCAGTAAATGATCAGCTGTGACAGGATGCGTCCCAGCACCCAAAGCCCAAATCCATCTGCTAAAACCGCGACTCACAGATATTTGGTGAGTGGGTGTTTAATTTAATACATCATTAAAAAGCTGAAAAAGC